>CM033646.1:61290509-61402586 GCA_019512145.1 Engystomops pustulosus
AGCGCCGCTCTCCCCTTTCCATAGGGAGCTGAACAGACATAGAGCAAATTAGGGTAGAAATAGGACCTGCCATACCTTTTGCAGTGCGGTCGCCCATACACAATGCATGTCTATAGCGGTCAAGAGCCAGTTGCGTTTTTTTTTTCAGATAGCTGGTTGGCTGCCATTTGCAGAAGTGTGCATGGAGCCTTACCCTGCTTAAAATATAGTTGATTATTTATTGCACTATATTCCAATCTACTCGGCATTGTAATTGAAGGCCCCCTGCACATGAACCTGCTTGGTGCCTGGAAATGGATCCGTGCGTTAGTTAGATCCCATGGATTGAGCACAGTGTAGTGGACAGAAGTCCTTGCATCATAGCCATATGTGATGCAGCCTACTGGCTGAAGAGCAGCACTTACACTGTTGTTGAAGCGTCGGCTCTGCTGGCAGGCAGCGACTCCTTGCATCGTATATCACTACGATGCAAGGACTCCTATTAGCTACAGTGTGCTAGGTCCACAAGATATTTCTAACACATCTGTTTCCACAAACTGTGTCCGGTAACCGCGGGGCCCAATTTTCATCCAAAATGTTTATATGTGATAGGTTTTCTGTATCGGGGAATGATGAGTGGTGAATATATAGCCATCATCATAGTTTGAACAGTGGTTGTAGCTCCCCCAGATTTCCACTGCCCCCTAACACTGGAGAGAATTCCCTTCTTGATACTCTGACGGCTAGTAGTAGACCATTTCACTGTGCGGCTGGGACTTGTAATTCGCCTGACACTTACACATAAACTCTGTAAAAGGGAAAAGGCGAGGCCTCCGCACCCTGAAGCAGTGACGTGCCACTCTTTTCCGGTCATGTGAAGTCACCAGTGCGCAGGTCTCGAGGTCGGTGACGTCATGAGTAGAGTGTACGGAAGTATGTCCGGGATGTGGGCCGGTAACGGGACCGGTTATCTTTACTGAATGTACGAGCTGTCCCCTAAGGACTGAGCGGAAGACACGGGAATCCTCAAAACCCGACAGAGATCTGGCCGTCTGGGGGGGGGAGAGGACATATGTCTGGTACAGGGGCCAATCCTGCCCCCCCACTTGTACAGCCAGGTCACCCCATGCTCCCCTCATCTGTCAGCAAGGTACCCCTGCTCCCCCATCTGTACAGGCCCAGCGTCACCCCCTGCTCCCCACTCTGTACATGCCAGGGCCCCCCTTGCTCCCCAATTCTGTACAGCCAGGTCAACCCCATGCTCCCCCACTATGTACAGCCAGTCACCCTGCCCCCCACTTGTAACGCCAGTCAACCCTGCTCCCCCATCTTACAGCAGGTCACCCCCCTTGCTCCCCCACTCTGTGTCAGCCAGGTCACCCCTGCTCCCCCCACTCTGACAGCCAGGTCACCCCTGCTTCCCCCACTCTGTACAGCAAGTAAACACCCCCGGCTCACCCACTGTACGCCAGGTCACACCTGCTCACCCTATCGTACGGCCAGGTGGGCGTCCCTGCTCCCCTTATCTGTACGGCCAGGTGGGCGTCCCCCTGATCCCCCTCTCTGTACGGGCCAGGTGCGTCCCCTGCTCCCCTCTCTGACGGCCAGGTGGGCGTCCACCGGAGCCCCATCTCTGTAAGGGCCAGGTGGGCGTCCCCCTAGCTCACCCTTATCTGTACGGCCAGGTGGGGTCCCCCTGCTCCCCCTCTATGTACGGAAGGTGGGCGCCCTGCTCCCCATCTCGGTCCGGCAAGGGGGCGTTCCCCTGCTCACCCTATCTGTACGGCCAGGGGGCGTCCCCCTGCTCCCCTCTCTGTACAGGACGGTGGGGCGTCCCCTGCTCCCCCTCTCTGTACGCCAGGTGGGCAGTCCCCCTGCTCACCCTCTCTGTCACGGCCAGGTGGGCGCCACCTGCTCCCCCTATCTGTAAGCCAGGTGGCGTCCACCAGCTCCCCCCTCTGTACGGCCAGGTGGGAGTCCCACTGTACACCCTCTCTGTAGGGCCAGGGCGGACGTCCCCCGCTCCCCCGCTCTGTACGGCAAGGGGCGTCCCCCTGCCTGCTCCCCCTCTCTGTACGGCCAGGTGGGCGTCCCATGCTCCCCCCTCGTCGGCCAGGTGGGCGTCCCAAACCCGCTCCCCCTCTCTGTAGGCCAGGTGGGCGTTCCCCATGCTCCCCTCTGTAGGCCAGGTGGGCGTCCCACTGTCCCCCTCTCTGTACGGCAAGTTGGGCGTCCCCCTGCTCACCTTCTGTCCGGCCAGGTGGGCGTCCCCTGCTCCACTTCTATGTTCGCCAGGTGGGGTCCCTGCTCCCCTCCTGTACGGCCAGGGGGGCGTCCCCCTGCCCCCCCTCTCTGTGACGGGCAAGGTGGGGCGTACCCTGCTCCCCCTCTCTGTACGGGCCAGGTGGGAGTCCCCCTGCTCCCCTCTATGTACGGCAAGGGTGGGCGTAACATGATAACCCTCTCTGTCGGACCTACGGGGGCGTCCCTGCTCCCTCTCTGTACGGAAATGTGGGCGTCCCCTGTACCCTCTGTCCGGCCAGGTGGGAGTGAAACACTATAAACAGATATTGGCGGAAGGTGGCGTTTGCCACTTGCTCACCTCTCTGTAAGTGCGCAGGTCTCGAGGTCGGTGACGTCATGAGTAGAGTGTACGGAAGTATGTCCGGGATGTGTTGCCGGTAACGGGACCGGTTATTTTACTGAATTTACGAGCATGTCCCTAAGGACTGAGCCGGGAAGACACGGTAATCCTCAAACCCGACAGAGATCTGGACCGTCTGGGGGGGGGAGAGGGAACATATGTCTGGACAGGGGCAATCCTGCTCCCCCACTCTGTACAGCCAGGTCACCCCCTGCTCCCCCACTCTGTACAGCCAGGTCACCCCCTGCTCCCCCACTCTGTACAGCCAGGTCACCCCCTGCTCCCCCACTCTGTACAGCCAGGTCACCCCCTGCTCCCCCACTCTGTACAGCCAGGTCACCCCCTGCTCCCCCACTCTGTACAGCCAGGTCACCCCCTGCTCCCCCACTCTGTACAGCCAGGTCACCCCCTGCTCCCCCGAAACGGAAAGGTTTTGTCCTGGTGAGTAGAGGGAACCCCCCCAGCTACTGTGGCATGCAGTTTGGTTAGACTTACTGCCTTTGCAGCGCTTAGGGACCTAAGTTTCAAGTCCCCAGTGTCAACATCTCCAAGAGTTTTTGTTCATGTTTATCTCTCTTGTTTTTCCGGCGTTTACGGTTGGTTTTCCTCTGTTCACTCCCCACACTTCCAAAATATACGGGTAGTTTGGATTGATTACGAATCGCCTATGTGACCAGGGACGGATTTGGCAGACCTCTGTGGCCCAACATTCATCGCATAAATCTGATTGCGCTTATACATAAATATAGGAATTAATTAATTAATACTCCCATTCAGACAACAACATTTGTTAATCGAAAAGGGTGAAGCAAAACTATTGTGAAAACCACAGCATTGATAATGGAAAGATTGGCCATATTTCCGCTTCTACCTTACTCCTGGTTTTGGCTTATCCACAAACCCTGGATATGAAAGTACGCGGACTAGAAGAACCAATCATCTGAATTGGGCAATTATGGGAAAGCCACAATGATAACTACATTTCTGTCACGCCCCAGGTTTCCCTTGAGACAGACTAGTTATCCAAAATGATAACCATCATGATCTGTAGTTAAATCAAATATTTATGATCATAAAGTGAATTATGATTATTTTACAAGAGATAACTTGTTCTTTTAATTAAATTATAGGCACACAAGTGGCTCTATTGCTTGCTTGTAACAATAGTAATACAATAATCCAAGCGGCATGTCCATGAGTAAACAATTGATGTGAGCTGTCCAGGTAATCCAAGTGTAAAGTGGTGACAGTAACGTTACATGGCTGGAAAGGGGGTGGGTGAGTATGGAACATGGTGTGCTGAACAGACAATGCACAGTGGTCAGTGGTATCCACCCTATAACGGTGATCCTTGTCCATATCGCCCAAGCAGACTTCCCACAGCTAAGGGAAAATTTTGAAGTGCAATTTGGGTCCCACTCAAGGGCCACTCGTCACAACAGCAGGGCTGCAGCACCAAGAGCTAACTGTCAGTCCCCAGGACTGCTAGCTTACCACCAAGTCTAACATCGTCTGACTTGCGTACAACATTTAGTTACTTGGTGACTGCTTTTTGTAAGGACCGCGCCACAGTTTATCCTACTGTGTGTCGTGCTCCCATATCAGATTTTACTTTACGTAGCTGCAATCAGCACATTTATTCCTCAGCTGGGATATCGAGGACCAATTATATAACTCGCCGGTCATGCAGCCATTGGATCGTTATCTCCGCATAACTAGAGCCTGGCTAGCACCATATTCGGTCCTCTGCTGGGAGGCCAGCCGCAAGAGTCTTAAAGGGTTCGACACTGCAGTCCTAGAATAACCTTTGGACATATGAACTTATCATGGCTGAACAAACAATACACATCATATAACCTTGAATAAACTTCAGTTGCACTACTGTCTCCTCTCTAATAAAACCTCTAACCTCATCACAGGCCGCTTTCAAAAAGCTGTTGGTGTGTCTCTTGTTGGCTACCTGCACTACTAACCATTAGACCCATGGCTTTAGCATGGTAATATCGTAGCAGGGGGTACTGAAAGGGGATTTATGAAATCTCTTCCGCTGCAGACAATCAACCTTTGAGTGTGGCAAGATTAAGCTCTGCCTAAATCCGCAGCTAGGAAAACCTTCTTAGCTAAATGGTCAGAATAATTACGTCTATGCACCCAAAAAAAAAACAAAGTTCCCTGCAGGTTCCCACACATTGCGTATGACTGGTTTCCTTTCATTTTGCCGTAGAATTAAAATCGGCTGGGCTAAATCCTATGTCGACACCCTAAAAAGTCATCTCGCATGGCCCACTTCTTTCACAGGATTTAATAACTATCTGAAAACAAGGCTTCCTCAAACATGCCACAACACTGCCTCCCCAACATTTGTTCACAAATTTGTAAAATCCAGCGTCAAAATCCAATACATCATGGTGTGTCTGGGATCATCATAAAGTTAGGGCAAACAATCACCTGTGTGGAGCTTCCGTTTGCTAAATTATGCAGTCAATGAAGACACTTAAAGCCGATCTACTCATCGGTACAGGATTGTACACGGTCAAAAACACGGACAATTGCAAATGTTTGTCCTCCTGTTGCAGTGTCCAACGCTTCCTATTGGGCAGTCGGTCATTCTCATGCCCTTATTTTAAAACAAAAATTAATACGCATTGTTTTAGAAATTACGGCAACGAGCCTGAGGGGAAATCCGAGCTCCAAGCTGTTATTGCATTGAGCCCAAAGCCTCCTCAGGTGCGTGCATAATTTTTAAAAAAAAACGCATGCATAAGGAGCTTAAAAAGAGAAAACCAAAGGGTTGGATCTTCCTAGCATGGGCACAAAATGTAGTTGGTTTACAATCCTTGAGATCCCGATGGTAGATTTCTCATTTAAGCTTGTGCGCCTTAAACAGGTATCCACAATTAGTGTCGTACATCTTCATACGTAGTAATTGTCTCATTTCTCATTCTTATAGCATATAGCTGATTTAGACAGTCAGTCATGCCTACGGTCTCCCAGCTTTGGCAACGAGCACTGCTTCCCAAGGATCCCTGTGGGCTTACCGATATCTCTCAGGTACCAAACGCGTCTCTTCACTTTTCTGTATATCTGCTGTCGTCCCTGCGAAGGTTTCAGTCGGTGTTGGAGGAAAGCTGACAAATAGTGTCGTCCAGCTTTTGCTGGGTTGGTAATGGTCTCATAAGGGCAATCTTGTGGTATATTGTTGACCGCAGGTGGCGTGCAGCAGAAGTCCATATCACATTCACACTCCATCAACCATCACCCTCTTACTCTCTAATGGTGCGAACACTCTATAGTAAAACAAGGTATAAAATCAGGGTTATATATACGAGAACTAGCTTAAACGGCAGTATTTGATACATTCATAGTACAATGCTCTTATGCTCTTACCACCACAGCTGCAAATTATATTGGTCATTAAGCGTTGTGACAGGCAGAAAGAATCATACAACACTCACACCACATGCCTGAAGTCTTAAAGCACGTGTCCTGAACCATGTTATACCAAACTCAGAGCGAATATGGTTGCCAACACTTGGCCCTTGGTTGACACACAATGTCAGCAACTCCACTTTGTTAACTGGGCATCTATCAGCAAACTACAAACAGATTATGTTACCCTCAACACCGACTCATAAAAGTCGTTAAATCTTGGTTCAATCTATTCACCAGTTCTATTATGGGGACATCAGGTATTGAAGATATGTTTTGTGTTTCGCATGCTATGGTCCATAAAGATCCGGCTGAAAGGGAAACATACCGAATATTCTGAGGCAACCAAACGATTTTGTTATTGGGATAAAAGTCTTTGACTGATCATTCTGGTAGTTTTAGGTGATCCACATTTTTGTGAATCCCCTACTAATAGAAGTTGCTTATGCTTATTGGTCTGCAGGTAGTTGTGGTGGGCGGGGGGAAATTACCTTTGTAATTTAAGTGGTTACATCTATCTGCGCATATAGTATTTCTAATTAAAAAGATACCATTTACCCTCATACTGTATATTATCAGAGTGTGTCTTTTGCAACCTATTAAACAGCAACAACATTGCATCAGTACAACTCCTTAATGCCTTTAATGAGTTTATGTCCACAATTTAGAGTGTCGACTATGTTGGTTGTCAGTAAACTCTTCCGTCAATCCTTATTCCAGAGATGGCCACATACCACAGTGGCTAGTGCATTTCTCAGCATAAAAATTTCGTGGTGAGGTTTATAAAAGAATTGGAAAAGTAGGTACCACAAAATGTGCTTTCTCTTTCTCTCTTCTCTACCACCAAGGTCCACAGCAATTGGCCCCTTTGTGATGTGTGTGTATAATGGAATCTGTTAGCTTGTGTTTTGGGCAAAAGTTGAGTCTCGCCAAAGTGCTAAGGTGCTCAACAGACCTGCCCCTATGAGTTGATTGTTTGGATAGCTTATAGCACCAGGAGAGTGGCTAAAGGCCCCCTCCCACCGAAGCCGCACGCATCAGTAAATTGAATTATCATATATCATGCTCAACCTTCGTTAATTATTGGCAGATTGCAACTGGTGGATTTTCGTTCTTCAACAAGCCCGGGACCCGAGGGAGACGACCGAGTTGTTCAGTCTTATTTCAATTGCCGGCTGGGTCTCCGCGAGGGTGGGCAAACTGGTCCTTACCTCAGGGATATTCTCTCTCACGTGCCCTTTAAGGGCATACCTGTTATGCAAAACCAGACGAAGCACTCCCGCCCTTTTTTGAGCGAATCAGACGAGCAGACAGCCTCAGGTCTTTCCTCCCCTCACCACCAAACGACCCATCCATGCCAATCCATTACGCCTGCACATTGGCTAATGTCCTTCTTCAGTAAAATCACTTTAACTACAACTATCTGTATTAGGAATGGCATTTAGTACAACGCTTCTATACCAGAAGAGAATTCTTCAAGTTTCCTTTATGTGCATTGGAATATTGCCGACAATTGATAATAGGAAATTTGACATTGTGAGGTATTGCTTCAGAAACAATTCTCGTTAAAACCATAGGAAAGAGGAAGGAACTAAATTTCTCTGCTGAAGTTTTATCCGCTGGCCAGAACCCTGTCATATCTTTTACGCATTAATTATAACCCAACCACTCACAAACCCCACCGTCATCTCCCCTGGTGTGAGACGAAACTCTCAATTCCTCGTCGAACATCCGTATAACTTGCATCATAATCCTTGTTATTCTAACTAATTTATCGTATCCTCCCATCTCTTGACCTGCAGGGAACATCATTCAGGGTCAGACTATCCACTTTTCTCTGGTCTCCTGGCCCTCTGTGCCCTTGCCTGATACAAGGCGCCATAACTTTCCGTCCCTGTCTTTTTTTATGCGCTCCTCTTGCTTCCATTCTTCGTGCTGTTCGCACCCCCTACATCTTATCTTCCTCATTCTGTGAGACCAGCCTCTCTGATTGCCATCCTCTCCAGGATTTTCGGGCTACACGTCTGTTGGGTATCCGTTCTCCTTCTTCCAGCCTCGGGATTTCACACATCTTCTTCTCTGCGTAATTCACTGCCTAAGGACAGAAGATCGTGTGATACAGAAGATGCTCTTCCAGAGAATTCCATCACTACCCATCTATCCAGTGATGAGAGCCTACCAGTGGTTCAAGGCTCTACTGATCATTGCTCTACGTTTAAACCGCAACCAGGCATCATGTTATCACCTCCCAGTTTTAACATAAGAGGGTTTATTTACACCTCGCCTAATTGCGGGTGCGCGCACAATCCATCCTAACACAATATCGTTCGAAAAATATGTCATATATATTTTACATAGCATCTAGTTGGTAAGTACATGCGATGATAAGAAATGTGGTGTATAGTTGTGGATGGTGGTGCCTGTAATCCACAGGCCAAGTTACATAGAGAAAAGGGAAAGCAGGGGATGTATAGTAGTTTGTTGCTTGTTTCTCGCAAATATACGAAGGGTTCGGCCTTCCGTTCAGAGGATTTCTTATTTTTGTTCTATTCTAAGGTACAAAAAATCCAATTTTTGCAAATTATCACTTGTGTTTCTATTCACCACAGATCGGGGCATGAGACAATGGTTGATGAATGGGCAGGGTGTGTGACTCTGGTTCCGTAGTCCAGAATGGGGAGCAGGGGGACGGCCCACCTGGTGCCTTACAGAAGGGTGAGCAGGGTTGTACCCCACCTATGCGTCGTACAGAGAGGGGTAGCAGGGGCGGACGCCCACCACCCCTGCCGTACAGAGAGTGAGGGATCCTGGGTACTTCTCCACCTGGTCGCTTACAGCGAGGGGAGCATGGGTTACGACTCCTCCGGCCTGGCCGTCATATGGTGTTGAGGCAGGTTGGGACTCCCCTCGCTTGCCTTGAGCATAGGATGTTAGCAGTGTGACGCCCACCTGGCCGTCCAAGAGGGGATGCAGTTGGATCTCCCACATTTCCGTACCTATAGAGGGTTGATCCATGTTTATCATGGGGGTACTCCCACCCCGTCCTTGTCCGTACAAGAGTTTTAGCAGGTGACTGCCCACCTGGGCCGTAACATATAGGGGGATCAAGTGGGACCTCCACCTGGGCCGTACTAGAAAGGGGGATGTCAATGTTCCGCCCATCCTGTCGTTATCATAGAGGGTAGCAGCCCCCTCTCTGTACGGCCAGGTGGGCGTCCCCCTGCTCCCCCTCTCTGTACGGCCAGGTGGGCGTCCCCCTGCTCCCCCTCTCTGTACGGCCAGGTCACCCCCTGCATCATCAACCATTTCTCTGGATCTGTGGTGAATAGAAACACAATGTATTCTATTTGCATAAATTTGGATTTTTGCTCCTTAGACAAAAATAAGACATCCTCTGAAAGGAAGGCCGAACCCATTTTTATGTTTGGAGAAACAAGCAAACTCCTATACATCCCCTGCTCCCTTCTCTATGTAACTCTGCTGTGGATTACAGGCACCACCATCCCCCCACTACACCACATTTCTATTCATCGCATGTCTTCCCACTAGATGCTATGTAACCTCTATATGCCATATTTTTTCCCTCCGTCGTGTGTAGAAGCCGGTCACTCCCCTAGCGGTCCGCCCCCCCCTCTTTCTTGTTAGAGGCCATGTCACCAAAAGCCCACATGCTCCCCCCCCTCTCTGTAGAGCCAGGTCACCCCCCTGCTCCCCCCCCCCTCTCTGTAGAGCCAGGTCACCCCCCCTGCGCCCCCTCCACCCTCTCTGTAAAAGCCAACTGGTACGCGCCCCTGCTGCCCGCACCCCCTTCTCTCTAGTAGAGCCAGCTGTCACCCCCTGTCTAGCCCCCCCCCCGGTCGGTTCTCTGTAGAACCATGTCACCTCACCCCACTCTCAGCCCAAACTTAGATGGGAGTAGAAAAACACCATGTCCCGACCCCCCCTGCTCCTACTCTCTGTACTCCAGGTGGCGCCCCACCCAACCCCCTGCTCGCCCCTCTCTGTACAGCCTGTGGCGCCCTCCCCCCTCTGTCCCCCCCGGGCTGTCCTTTCCGCCCTTCTTCCTGTACAGCCAGGTGGCCCCCCCCCCCTCTGCTCCCTCTCTCTCTGTACGCGCACTCGCGCCCCACCTGCTCCCCCTCTCTGTACAGCCAAGGTTGGCGCCCCCCCCTCTGGCTCCCCCTCTCTGTAACAGCCAGCTCAGCGCCCTCTGATCCTGCCTTCTTCTGTACGAGCCAGTTGCGGGCCCCCCCCCCCTGACTTCTCCCCTCTCACTGTACAGCCGAGGGTGTGGGGCCCGCCCCCCCCTTGCGCCCCCTCTCTGTACAGTCCAGTGTGGCCTCCCCCCCCTGCTCCCCCTCTTCTGTACAGCGCCAGGTGCGGGCCCCCCCCCCCTGCCTCCCCCTCCTCTGGTCCAGGCCAGTGTGGCCCCCGCCCGCCTGCTCCCCCTCTCTGACAGCCATGTGGGGCCCCCCCCCCTTTCCTCCCCCTCTCTTTACCAGCCAGTGGGCGTCACCGGCCCCCCCCTGCTCACCCCTCCTCCTGCTCCCTCCTCTCTGTACAACCCAGGTGCGCCCTGCCCCCCCCTGCTTCCCCCTCTCTGTTACAGCGTGGCCGCCCCACCCCGCCCCCCTGCTCCCCCTCTCTGTACAGCCAGGTGGGGCCCCCCCCCCCTGCTCTCCCCTTGATCTGGTACCTGGCCATGTGGTGCCCTCTCCCCCCCCCTGCATCTCCCCCTCATCTGAGTACAGCCATGTGGGCCCCCCCCCCACCTGCTCCCCCCTCGGTACATCCAGGTGGGGCCCGCACCCCCCCCCTTGCCTCCCCTCTCTGTCCAGCCAGTGTGGGGCCCGGCCCCCCCCCTGCTCCCCCCTCATCTGTCCGCCGGTGGGCGCCCGCCCCCCGCTACCCCTCTCTGTACGAGCTCAGGTTGCGCCTCACCCTCCGCTCACCCTCTCTGTAGGCATCCGAGTGCCGGCCCGTCCCCCCTGCTCCCCTCTCTGGACTATCGGAACCAGTACACACCCTGCCCATCATCAACACCATTGTCTCTGCCGATCTTGTGTGAATAGAACCAATGATATCATTTGCAAATCTGATTTTTTGTCCTTAGATAGACAAAATAAAACATCCTCTGAAGGAGGCCGAACCCTTTGTATTATGTTTGCGAGAAACAACAACACTACTATACATCACCCTGCTTCCCTTTTCTCTTGTAACTTGCCTGTGGATTCCAGGCACCACCATCCACAACTACTACACCACATTTCTATTCATCGCATGTCTTCCCACTAGATGCTATGTAACCTCTATATGCCATATTTTTCTACCGCTCTTGTTGTTAGGATGGATTGTGATGTTGCAGGCTATGAGGTGTTAAACATGCTGCTGGTTTGGTATAGTAGAGCATGGACATGTAGGCTCTCATCATGGATATATTGAGTAGTGCTGGAATTCCTGGAAGACGCATCTTCTGCTCACACTCATCATGTTGTCTTAGGCAGTGAATTCCGCAGGCGAAGGAAGCTGTGTGACATCCAGAGGGCTCTGGCGAAGGACCCCCCAGATGTAGCGACACTCCGGCGGATGGCAATCAGCGAGGGTGGTCTCCTTACTGATGAGATCCGATGTCTTGTGTGGCCCAGACTCCTGAATGTCAGCACCGAGGAGCTGCCTCCACCCCCAGGTATATGACAGTATGGCGCTGTGGCAGGGCCAGGGGACCAGAGAAGTGGCTATTCTGACTGAATGAATGTTCCCTGCAGGTCCCGAGCTGAGAGTAAATAACAAGGATTATGAGCAAGTTCTACTGGATGTTCGCCGATCCTTGAGGCGTTTCCCACCCGGTGAGATGACGGTGGGGTTTTTGAGTGGTTGTGTTATTAATCTACTGGTAAACGATAACTGCCAAGGTGTTCTGCCAGCGGATCACATTTCCAGGAGAATTTCCGTTTTCCTATGGTTTTAACTAGAATTTTTTCTAATCATAACCTCATAATGTAAATTCCTATATATTCAATTGTCCTGTCAATCTCCCCATGCATAAAGAAACTCTGAGCTTCTCTCTGGTTATAGAAGCTTGGTAAATGCTCTCTCCTAATACAGATAGTTGTAGTTAAAGTGATTTATACTGAAGACTGACATTCTCCACTGTGCATGTTAATGGTTGGATGGATGGGTGTGGTGAGGGGAAAGCTTGATGGCTCGTTTTTCTCTGTCTTTTCTCAAACATGGGGGTGCTCCGTCTGGTTTTGCCTCACAGGTATGCCCTTAAAGGAGCGGGAAGACTTGCAGGAGCAGCTGATTGACATCATCCTGCAGGTGTTGGCACGAAATCCACAGTTGCACTATTACCAGGGATATCATGATATTGTAGTCACTTTCCTGCTGGTGGTGGGAGGGCCGTTAGCCACTCTCCTGGTGGATAAGCTCTCCACACATCACCTAAGGTGGGTCTGTTGAGCCCTTAGCACTTTGGCGACTCATACTTTTGCACACACAAGCTACAGATTCCATTATACACACATCACACAGGGCCCATTGCTGGAGAACGCCACATTTTGTGGTACTTACTTTTCCAATTCTTTTCTAACCTCCTACCACTTATATTTTTATGCTGAGACATTCACTAGCCACTGTGGTCATGTGGCATCTTGACATCCCGCATTGATGGAAGAGTTTTACTGACAACCAACATAGTCGACTAAAGTTGTGGACCTAAAACATAAGGAGTTGTACTGTATGCAATGTTTTTGCATGTTTAACTAGGTTGCAAAAGTACACACTCTTTATAATATACAGTATACTTTTAATTGGTATTTTTAATTAGAAATACCTATATGGAAATAGATAACCACTTAAATACAAAGGTAATTTCACACAATACCTGCAGCAATCAGGCCTAAGCACCTTCTATAGTAGTGGATTCCAAACTGTGGCTCACTACAACTCCCAGCATGCTCAGTCACAGACTTTTATCCCCAACAGTTTGAGTTGCTCAGCTCTTCTGTCTGTTTCCCTTTAGGGATTTTATGGACCCTAGCATGGATAACACAAAACATATCCTTAACTACCTGATGCCCATAATAGAACTGGTGAACCCAGGATTACACGACTTTATGGTTCGGTGGGTATATACTCTGTTTTTAGTTGCTGTAGTTTGCAGTACAAAGTGGAGTTGCTGACATTGTGTGTTCACCACAGGGCAGAGGTTGGCACCATATTCGCTCTGAGTTGGCTCATAACATGGTTCGGACACGTGCTTTCAGACTTCAGGCATGTGGTGAGGTTGTATGACTTCTTTCTGGCATGTCACCCGCTAATGCCAATCTACTTTGCAGCTGTGGTAAGAGCATGTACTATGATGTATAAATAATTGCCATGTTTAGCTAGTTCTCTTATATATAACCCTGCTTTTCTACCCTTGTTTTACCTATAGATTGTTCTGCATAGAGAGTCTGAGGTGATGGAGTGTGAATGTGATATGGCTTCTGTGCACCACCTGCTGTCACAAATACCACAAGATTTGCCCTATGAGACCCTCATCAGCAAAGCTGGCGACCTCTTTGTCCAGTTTCCCCCATCTGAACTTTCCCGGGAAGCAGCGCTACAGCATCAGGCAGAGAGGTAAGCACAAGGGATTTGGGAATTGCAGTGCTCTTTGCCAAGCTGGGAGAGTAGGCATTATGACTTCTAAATAAGCTATACTGCTATAAGAATGAGAAATACTACGTATAAGATGTACAGACACTAATTGTGGATATGTTTAAGGGCACAAGCTTAAAGGAAATCTACCATCGGGATCAAGGATTGTAAACCAATCACATTTGTGCATCCTCTGGCAAGATCCAACCCTTTTGTTTTTCTCGTTTTTTAAGCTCCTTATGCCCTGGTTTTTATTAAAAATTATGCACCTGAGGGGCTTTGGGCTCAATTAACAGCTATGGAGCTCGGATCCCCTCAGGCTCGTTTGCATAATTTCTAAAACCTGTTATTTAAAAAAAAAAAATAAGGGCATGAGATGCAATAGGAAGCGTTGACCCTGCAACAGGGGACACACATTTGCATGTCAGTGTTTTTAGTTTACAATCCATGTACCTGATGGTAGATGGCCTTTAAGATGTCTTCATTGACTTGCATAATTTAGCAAAGGAAGCTCCACCTGTGATTGTAACTTTACTCATGATGATCCTCAGACACCAGATGTCTGTTTCACAAATTTGTGAACCAAGTTGGGGAGGCATTGTATAGAGGAATGCCATTTTTTTCAGATTAGTTATTAAATCCTGTGACTAATGGTGGCATGGAGATGACTTTTAGGCTGTCTGCATAGGATTTAGCCCAGCGATAATTCGGCAATGGAAACCAGCCATACGCAATGTGTGTGGGAACCCTGACAGGGTAACTTTTTTTTTTTTTTTTTTTTGCATAGACTTAATTATTCTGACATTTAGCTAAGACATTGGAAAGGTTTTCTATGCTGCGATTTTAGGCAGAGCTTAATCTTTGCACTGCAAAGGTTGATTTCTGCAGCGGAAAGAGATTTTCATAAATCCCCTTCAGTACCCTGCTACTATATTACACTGCTAATATCCATGGGTAATCTGTTAGTAGTGCAGGTAGCCTAACAAGAGCAACCAACAGCTTTTTGAAAGCTGCCTTTGATGAGGTTAGAGAAGGAGACAGTAGGCAACTGAAGTTATTCAAGGTTTTATATTGATTTGTATTGTTTGTTCAGCCATGATAATTTAATATGTCAAATTGTTTATTCTAGGACTGCAGTGTCGACCTTTAAGGACTTTGAGCTGGCATCCACACAGCAGCGACCAGATATGGTGCTCCGCCGACGCTTCAGAGACTCTGTCCGTCCAGAAAATAGGAACAAGGCCGTCCTTACAAAACCACGTACTAATAGACTGGTGAAGCTAGCAGTCATGGGACTGACAGTAGCTCTTGGTGCTGCAGCCCTTGCTGTTGTGAAGAGTGCCCTTGAGTGGGCACCCAAATTTGAACTACAAATTTTCCCTTAGCTGTGGGACTGATTGGGGACTCTGGACACATTGATCACCTTATTGGGTGGATACCACTGTCCACTGTGCCTTTGTCCTGTTCAGCACCCCACTGTCCACTCCCCCACCCCTTTCCAGCACATGTAACTTTATTTCACCACTTTACACTTGGACCTGGACATGCTCCATCAATTGTTTACTCATGGACATGCCGCTGTGTATACTATACAAGCAAGCAATGAGCACTTTGTGTGCTATACATTTAAAATAACATGTATATCTGTAAATAATCATAATTCACTTTATGATAAATATTTAACACCACTCATGATGTATCATTTTTATAACTATTCTGTCTCCAGCTGGGAAAACTGGGTGACAGAAAATGTAGTTATCATTGTGGCTTTCCCATAATTGCCCATTCAGATGATTGCGTTCTAGTCCGTACTTTCATATCAGTGTTTGTAAGCCAAAACCAGGAGTAGAAGGTAAATATGGCCAATCTTTCCATTATAATTTGCTTTGGTTCTACAATATGTTTTGCTTCCACTTTTTGATTACAAATAGTGTGCTCTGAATGGGATGTATAATAATAATTCCTTTATTTATATAGCGCACACAGATTATGCAGTGTTGCACAGAGCTTGCCAAATCAGTCCCTGTCCCCATAGGGCTCACAATCTAATCAACCTACCAGTATATTTTGGAGTGTGGGAGGACCCAGAGGAAACCCACGTAAACACAGAGAGAACATACAAACTCTTTGCAGATGTTGACACTGGGACTTGAACCTAGGTCCCTAGCGCTGCAAGGCAGTAATGCTAACCACTCAGCCACAGTGCTGTCCATCTAATACAGAAAAACTCTTGTTCTGCTGGGATACAGCATTAGGGTGTATGCATCTGTATAAATAGTCATTTTATGCTTTCAGTACCTATAGGGAGAAAATACTAGATACTAGTATATACTATAGGGAGAAAATTGGTGAAAATCCCTGAAATGAATTACTTGCATCTACGCTCAGTTTAATGTAATGTTTCTCTGCCTAGTTGTTCAGGACCAGGTATATAGCACTCTATTGTTAGACATTATTTCTCAGCTAAATACATCAGTCGCACCAACATCCATAGGTCTATAAATGGGGAAAAAAAAATCTTCCTATATACTGACACAAAGCCAAGATATGCAAAATGGTGAATTTAAGCTCAAAGTAAATGGTGAGATTGGAAAACCTTTCATTACTGATTTAGGCTGGGGCTACACAGTGATTTTTGGCTTCAGTTCTCGTCCAAATCTTACTGTGTTGGCCTGTAACACTTAAAACATTTTTTTTAAAGAAATTAAGTCATAGTGCAACACTGAAATTATTGCAACTGCGTGGAACACACACACATCCATATCTGTATACTCACACATTTAAACAGTTATGCACACACATTTATGTGACTGTGTCATTTGGGATGCTGGGGCCCCCTGACACTGCAGGCCCCTAGCTGCTATGGCGGTCAGAACTGTAGTTATGACACAACTAATGCACACAGTGGGGCCCATTTACTAAAAACAATGTGAACTGCAATATGCCTGCGTAGTGTGCAGAGCGCATCAGAATTTCTGGCACTCATTCTTCATGAATCTGGCGCTCCCTGCACTGCTCCAATAGAGTGCACCAACTTTTTTTTTTTCAGTGCACCTTTCACATAGGGCTTGCAACACATTTCTGTCAGACTTTGCATTATTAATGTGGCATGTGGTCCGACTGAGAACCAGAATGTCCATTTCAGTGCAGAAATTTGTGTTGAGTGAAGGATAGCGCAACCGCATGCAACACATCTGTGGCGCAGACACTTCTTAAATACATGTGCAAGTGGTTTGCACATAAAAGAATATGCAAAGTCAGACATAAAACTGTTGCATGGTATTTAGTAAATCCGGCCCAGTGGCTTTTGATTATTTTTAGAAAATCTACATTTTTCTTTCCCTTTTCATCACAACAGCACCATCCCTGGAGAGAGGGGTCTGCCACAGGGACAGGAAACCCTTAAAGCTCCACGTTTCCAGCCATGCCTCAGTGGTTTCTTCTCCCTGGGAGACCCTTGAGAGCCTCAGTGAGACTCTCCGAAGCTCCAGATGCGTCAGGTGAAGGAGGCTTAATCTAGTCGGTCGTCTCCTGGGCAGCCAGGCCGAAGCTGAAGGGAGCAACACTGGGAGCGGTGAGAAGTCTTGGAGGTCTGGGAGCTGGGCATCTCTACAGGTTGTAAGCCAAACATTGCGAATTGCCCCCCCCCCCTTTCCGGCAGGAACTGGAGGTGGGGCGCTCCCGAGCGTCCCACTTGACTGATGACGCACGGAGGCGCCAAATTTACACTCCCAGCCAGCATACAGGATTTGTCTATCACCTTCTGCTTGCAGTAAGGATTATTTCTGACCTGTTCATGCTGGTGAATGTTGTTATCACTAGGTATCACTAGGCCCCTGGGCGACAGACCCTCAGTGACCCCTTTGCAGTGGACTTACGTGGTGGCATTAAAAATTCATGAACTAAAATAGTTTCCTTTTCCCTAAAATATTTCCTACTTCATCATACCAATCAGCCCCCTCGTAGTTATTTTACATAAAGCCCCCTCACCCCCATGGATTTCTTATGTACAGCTTTCTGAGGGCCCCCCCAGCACTTGTCCCTGTGCCTATCCATCCAGGAGGAGAGGTTTTGGACACCGCTAAAGACGACTCCATGGTATGTTATGGGTTGGTCCTGGAGTACGGCCTCTAACTGAACCGGGCCTTATTCTGATAATTACTTATGTTGTATGTTTTCTAGAGGGAGCTCCCTTGTACCACAAGGAAAAGGTCCCCAGTTTATCAGAAACTGAGTCAGAGATATTATTTACGACTCAGAGCATGAAGACGATCTGTCAAGGAGGATGCTCTTCTCTGCGGAGCATGTGGAACATCTAATTAAGAGCCACTATGGAACTAGAAGAGGAAAAAGAACCGAGATCACCCTGAGGTGTCATGTTCCAGGAATTAGGGGTGAGAAAAGAGTAGAAAAAAAGAGAGAAAAAAATATTTGTTCCCAGAGCAGTTAAAAGAAAATATTTCTTTGCTGATAAAGATGTAGAACACTAAAGTGGATACAGCTATATCCAAGGTGACTGAAAAAAAAGAAGCTGCGCTGCTTTTAGAAGACTCAGGGGGTTTTAAAGGACCCTACGGACAAAAGGATAGATCGGTTCCTGCGTAAAGCCTGGGAGGCTTCTTCTTCAGCTTTTAAACCAAATATTCCAGCCTGTTCTGTTTCCAGGTTTATGCTAATGTGGCTAACTGAGCTGGAGGAGAAGTGAAGAATAGGGTTCCAAGGGATCAACTAATAGTTGACATCACTACAGCTCAGAAAGCCTCAGTGTTTCTGGTGGACGCTTCAGTGGATACGCTCAGACTATCAGCCTGGTCGTCAGCCCTTTCCAACTCAACCAGAAGGGCACTTTGGCTTAAGGGTTGGAGTGGTGATTTAGCCTCAAAGAATCACCTCTGTAACATTCCACGTGAGGGTGAATTCCTGTTCAGTACAATATTAGACAAGATTTTTGAGAAGGATTGTAAAATTGTAAAAAAGGATTTCCAGGCTCCAGCTCTCAAGACAGGTGTTTTTTCGTTCCACCCTAAGGTCGAATCCAGTTTACATACCATCAGGAAGAAAAGAATCTGATGGGAAAAGTAGTAAAAGAACCAAAGTTTTCATGTTTGGACAATCCTCATGTCAAGAAAAAAAAAAATGAAGCGAGAGTTGGGGAGAGACTTTCAAGGTTTATAAAAGAATGGGAATGCATCTCGGGAAGCAAATGGGCCTTAAAGGGGTATTCCCATGAAGACAAGTTTCTTATATGTACTCCGCATAAGAAAATAACACGTTCTCTAATTCACTGTTAACAGAAATGCAGCATTTCACAGACATAAGTCCAACCTGTCTTAGTCCAACTGCGTCAGAAGCCAGATGAAAGTGCATATACAACTGTACCCTGATAATTCAACTACCGGCACATTGTCACCCCACAAAACTAGATGGATTATAATGTGTCTTCATAGAAAGTCCCGCCCACACCCTGGGATTTTGCACTGATCAGCCTAGGGAGTGGTAGGAACTAAAACAGAAAAAAACTGAGTAAATTGTAAAGTAAAGGGTTAAAATGATCTTTATTATGTTAACATCACTAGGGGATTGAGATGTGAGAATTTTCTTTCATGGGAAAACCCCTTTAAGCATAATCAGAGAAGGTCTCAAATCTATGAAAACAGAGATATCCACTGTTCTAGTCAAAATTGTGTTGAGGGAAGTTCCTTTGCAGGAAAAAGGTTTGGGATTTTATTCAAAGTTGTTTCAAATTACAAAGCCGGATAGTTCTCTAAGAACTATAAGAAATCTAAAGCCGCTCAACAAATTTCTCAAGGTACAAAAATTCAAGATTTAATCTCTCAATACTACTATAAATCTTCTTTATCTTTTTGCTACATGGCATCAATAGACCTTTCAGATGCCTACTACCATGCCCTGATAGGTCTGTTCATGTCAACAATTCCAGCAGTTCCTTGGGCTCAGTTTTGTACTTGACTCTTGCCGCTGTTTATGCGGCAGGAATGGGATGGTCAGGATTCCAGTCTGGACTGCAAAATAGACCTTCCCCCAAGTAGTTCAGGACTTTCTCCTCTGGTGGCTTCAAGATGCAAATCTTCTCAAAGGAGTTCCATGGAAACAACGGAAAATGATGACATTAGTAACAGATGCCAGTCACTGGGGTTTGGTAGTGTGAGGGAATGGAATCCATTTTCTTTTGTGTAACATGTATCTATACAAAGATTTTTGGCTCTATTGATAGAAAAGACTCCTATGTACCATTTCCCACCATCCCCCCGTGTACACGGATCATCTTTCAGTTACATCCTCTTGAAGGCTAATGGAATGTGGGTATGGTCAATAGGCTCCTTTGTCTCAAGAACCTATAAAAACTGTCTGCAACCTAAATAAATTGGAATTCTCTCAAACATGTGAAGGTCTGAGTGATTCACCGAGCAGCTCGTACTATACAATGATTTGGACCACCATCACATCGAGATAAAGGGATATTTCCCTGACAAAACATGGCGCTCGAACAGCGACCTGGGTTTGCATGACGCCTACCGGAGAATTTAGGGATAATCCTTTCAGGACAGACAGACCATGCAGCTGCACAAAAAGGTAAGAAGTTTTTTTCTTACAAAATTGCTCTGTCGCTCCTTGATTAGATTTTCCCACATCCGGTGAGTTGCATGCCTATATTGCCCAGTCCAAAGAATCTTGTTAGTTTATTTGAAAACTCCATGTGATGTGTGGTAGTGTATATGGATATTGTGTGAGTTTGAACATGTGTGTTTGATAGCGCTATTGTGATACTGTATTGTACTGGTTTTAAGAACGTGCTAGGAATTGCCCCTACCTAAAGAGTCTCTTAGACAAGCACCTATGTAACACCACAGATAACACAGTGATATCTCTGAGTACAGATCATGTAGTAGATGTGTCCTGCAGTCCTATGTAACATCACAGATAACACAGTGATATCTCTGAGTACAGATCATGTAGTAGATGTGACCTGCAGTCCTATGTAACACCACAGATAACACAGTGATATCTCTGAGTACTGTGAGGGATAGAAATCCATTTTCTATTGTGTTCTCCCTCTATATGTCTTTTTCTTTGGCTCTATTGATAGAAAAGACTATGTACCATTTCCCACCATCCCCCCGCATGTACACAGATCATCTTTCAGTTACATCCTCTTGAGAGCCTATTGGAATGTGGGTTAGGGTCAATAGGCTCCTTTGTCTCAAGAACCTATAAAAACTGTCTGCAACCTAAATAAATTGGAATCCTCTCAAACAACATGTGAAGGTCTGAGTGATTCACCGAGCAGCTCGTACTATACAATGATTTGGACCACCATCACATCGAGATAAAGGGATATTTCCCTGACAGTACAGATCATGTAGTAGATGTGTCCTGCAGTCCTATGTAACAGAGAGTGAATTGGAGGAGATAACCTGTCAGGTACTTGTGTAGCTGATGTTTGTGTCTCTCACATGTGTATAGGAGGAGAGAACATGTCAGGTACTTGTGTAGCTGATGTCTGTATCTCTTACATGTGTATAGAAGGAGAGAACATGTCAGGTACTTGTGTAGCTGATGTCTGTGTCTATCACATGTGTATAGAAGGAGAGAACATGTCAGGTACTTGTGTAGCTGATGTCTGTGTCTCACATATTTTTAGGAGGAGAGAACATGTCAGGTACTTGTGTCGCGGATGTCTGTGTCTCTAACATGTGTATAGGAGGAGAGAACATGTCAGGTACTTGTGTCGCTGATGTCTGTCTCTTACATGTGTATAGAAGGAGAGAACATGTCAGGTACTTATGTAGCTGATGTCTGTGTCTCACATGTTTTTAGGAGGAGAGAACATGTCAGGTACTTGTGTCGCGGATGTCTGTGTCTCTAACATGTGTATAGGAGGAGAGAACATGTCAGGTACTTGTGTAGCTGATGTCTGTCTCTCACATGTGTATAGAAGGAGAGAACATGTCAGGTACTTGTGTAGCTGATGTCTGTGTCTCTCACATGTGTATAGGAGGAGAGAACATGTCAGGTACTTGTGTAGCTGATGTCTGTGTCTCACATGTGTATAAGAGGAGAGAACATGTCAGGTACTTGTGTAGCTGATGTCTGTGTCTCACATGTGTATAGGAGGAGAGAACATGTCAGGTACTTGTGTCGCGGATGTCTGTGTCTCTCACATGTTTATAGGAGGAGAGAACATGTCAGGTACTTGTGTCGCAGATGTCTGTGTCTCTCACATGTTTATAGGAGGAGAGAACATGTCAGGTACTTGTGTAGCTGATGTCTGTGTCTCAAACATGTGTATAGGAGGAGAGAACATGTCAGGTACTTGTGTAGCTGATGTCTGTGTCTCACATGTTTTTAGGAGGAGAGAACATGTCAGGTACTTGTGTCGCGGATGTCTGTGTCTCTAACATGTGTATAGGAGGAGAGAACATGTCAGGTACTTGTGTAGCTGATGTCTGTCTCTCACATGTGTATAGAAGGAGAGAACATGTCAGGTACTTGTGTAGCTAATGTCTGTCTCTCACATGTGTATAGAAGGAGAGAACATGTCAGGTACTTGTGTAGCTGATGACTGTGTCTCTCACAAGTGTATAGGAGGAGAGAACATGTCAGGTACTTGTGTAGCTGATGTCTACAGTATTTCATAGCACAGAGGAATCATGAAGTGTCTGCTTATATTAAAATGACCAACAGTGAGTGATAAGAGCTAAAACATCAATAAAACTGTGTAAAATTCCAACGCAAGGGGGTTAAAAATTGACATGGGATGTTATGAGGCTTAGAACTTTAGGTAAACTTTTCACATTTTCATAAAAATGCTAAATCATACTTTTGAGGGACCTGCTCAGATTTCGGGTCGCTTTGAGCAAATTATAGTAAAACTCCATAAATTATACCATTTTACAAACTACATCCCTCAACATATCTAAAACAACTTTGTTAACCCTTTAATTGTTTTACAGGGGTTAAAAAAAACACAGTTGCAATTTAAAATTTACATTTTTTTGGCTAAATTTTATGTTTTTTTCAAACAATGTACACACCTCAGTGGATAAAATACCAAAATGCTCCACAAAATTTGATACCCAATTTCTCCCCGGTACGCCAATACCCCATATGTGGTGGTCACCTGCTCTATGGGCACACACCATGGCATTGAAGGGCAGCTGAGCCATCCATTGTATTGTCACTTAGCAAAGGCTTTTTTTTGGCAATTTGGACATATAAGGGCTTATTTTCTGAGAGATTAGATGCATTTTACAAATACTTCATTTTAGTGGGTCATTAGCTTATTGATGAGATTTTATTAACTCGTGAATGTATGGGGGAAAAGAAAATCGTCAATTCTACTTTCATATTTTTTTTTTCACTTTTTTGGGGGCCATTCACCATACCATAAAAATGATATGTTATCTTTATTCTATAGCTCACTACGATTACAGAAATACATTTGTATTGTTTTTTTTTAATATATTTTTCCAATTTTACTGAAGAAAAACTAATATAGAAAAAAATCTCTTTTGTTTTCATATAGCCAACTTTTCGGAAACATAACTTTAATATTTTTTGGTTGACTGGTTTAGGGCATTTTTTTACCTGCTGACTGGTTCTTTTCAAAGGTACCATTTTGGCGCACATAACTTTTTTTGATCACTTTTTAAAACAATAATGTTTTATTTATTGATTTATTGTACAGACTGTTATGAACATGGCAACAGCAAATATGTGTTTTTTTGTGATTTTGTGCTTTATTAGATATGTAAAGGGAATGTTGGTGTTTAAGGGACTTTTACTTTAATTGTTTTTATTAAATAAAACTTAAATGTTTTCAAAATTTTTATTTTTTTTTTCTTACAGGTTAGCTTGAAAAAGCGATCCTCTGATTGTCTGTTCAAGCTTATATAGAGCTAACACAATGTGCTGCAGCCGGGTCCTGCCAGGAGGTAATTCTGATTCAATTCAGAAGTCCCTTACACACCGTGTAATGGCCGCCTGAGCACCAGGCTCTGGGGAATCTATGGAAAATCCAACATGGTACTCCATAAAATATCAGACACGGCATAATAAATGTCCCTCAATGCGTTCACCAGTATTTCCGGACTTTCTTTATCAGGTCATTTGTGCAAAAAAACTGTGAAATTCCTTGCACCATATTTATTAAGGGTTGTAGACTATTTTTAGGCACTTTTACAATCAGCACATAGCCTCAGGGCAAAAAAGATTTAGGTGCAAGGTATGACAACTCCAGATTTATAATCCAGCATCAATCTAAATGATATATCTGGCAGAGCAGAAGACTGTGTACTATGCACTGGTCTAATGTGCGACACACTGATAAAGATGTGTTCCAGGTCTTAGGGGAAGGAGAAAGACACAGGGATCCAATAGGATTAAACAGAGTTATCCTGCGCCATTCCCTATCACATGAGGGCACGCTCCACCCACAGGATCCATTTAATAAGTAGTATAAGGGCTCATACAAATGACTAGGAAATGGGGCTGTGTGCAAGCAATATTGTCTACAGCTAGTACACCTCTATGCGCTCATGCACACAGCAGTAGATTCCACAGCACCGAGCCCGTAGCACCGAGTATGTATTTAAAGGGATTTCCTAGGACAGTGATGGCAAACCTTTTCGAGACCAGGTGCTCAAATTACAACTAAAACTGCAAAGTGCCAACACGGAAATGTGTTGCTTTAAAATAATGCTGAGAGCACCATCTACATTGTCTGTGTCTGCAGGTGAATTCTTTCACGTCTGCTGAACTGGTACTGGGTGTCCACAGAGAGGGCTCCGAGTGCCACCTCTGGCATTTGTGCCATAGGTTCACTACCACTGTCCTAGGACAATATTGGTGACCTTTCATGATGTGCCGCAGGAGGAGGGATAGGCCGGAGCTGCCGCTGAGTGAGGTTATAGTAGAGATGCTTGGCTGCTTCTACAACTGGCATGTATATTGGTGCCATGAGCAGTGGGATGTGTGACGAGCAGGAAACCTATGTCCAGGCACCTTTTCACCTTCTGTTCCTGTCTCATCTTCCTCCAATGATCTCTGGCCACAGCATGGTGAACTGATCAATATTTGTAAATTAGAAAACCTCTGTAAAATTATTTACACTATGCTTTCTGAAAGTGTAGGACCAAAGTATATTGTGGGAGATTTGGCCCAGTAGAGACCGTGGTAGCGGGGTGCTGTGATGCAGTTCACGACAGTGACACCAAAGTACAGTCCAAAACAGGTCTCGCCTGTGTTTATTTCAGCAGGAACAAAATAAAACAGCCTTCACATTCAGGCATCAAAAACAAAATAATATCCTACCCGTCAGGGTGCTAACTAAACAATGGTTCTCTGACTACTAACAAAACACTTTTGCTGCTCCAGGCACAGAGGTCAAGGCTGCGTGCTCTCCAGCCTCCTTCCAGAGAGACAACACTTTCAGCTCTGCTGAGCGGCTTTATTAGCCTGATTGGGCTGTTCCCACCACCTGTGTCCAAGGTGCTGGACAACACAACCTCAGCACTAAGGCCTTGCATAATAGCAAAACCTAGGGGAAACATACCGCCCATCCACAGTTAACCCCTTCAGTGTCTCACATACCCTCCCCCTCTGTTTGACCCTGTGGGGGCGAACACTTCTGGCCATCAGACAGTGGGTACGAGACAGGGCATCGGCATTCCCATGCAGCTTTCCTGCTCGATGTTCCACCGTGAATTTGAAATTCTGCAACATTAGGAACCACCTTGTGACCCTGGCGTTCCTCTCTTTGGCCTGACTCATCCAGGTGAGGGGAGAGTGATCGGTCACTAGTGTAAACTGTCGCCCTACCAAGTAATACCTCAGGGATTCCAGATCCCATTTTATCGCCAAGCACTCCCTCTCAACTATGCTATAGTTCTTTTCAGGAGGTGTGAGCTTGCGGCTCAGGAATGTCACAGGATGTTCCTCTCCCTCCACTACTTGGGACAGGACAGCCCCTAAGCCCACGTCAGAAGCGTCAGTCTGCACAACAAAGGTCTTGGTGAAGTTAGGGGTGATCAGTACCGTTCCCTCGCACAAAACCGTCTTAAGTCGCTGAAACGCCCCCTCAGCCTCTTCACTCCACTTTACCATCACCGCCCTGCTACCCTTGGTCAGGTCAGTCAGGAGTGCCGCTACGGTAGCAAAATCGGGGATAAATCGGCGATAATAGCCCACTATGCCTAGGAAAGCCCTCACTTGCTTCTTGCTCATAGGTCGTGGCCACTGCTGTATCACCTCTACTTTATTTACTTGGGGTTTGATGACACCTCGCCCAATACGGTACCCCAGGTAACGGGCCTCTTCCAGACCCAGTGCACATTTTTGGGGGTTCGCTGTCAAACCTGCTGCCCTCAGGGAGTCTACCACTGCTTGCACCTTGGCCAGGTGACTCTCCCAATCGTTACTATAAACTATGATGTCATCCAGGTAGGCCGAGGCATATCTCCGGTGAGGTTTTAGCACGAGATCCATTAACCTCTGGAATGTGGCAGGAGCCCCATGTAGCCCAAAGGGGAGTACCACGTACTGAAAAAGCCCATCAGGGGTAACAAAAGCGGTCTTCTCTTTGGCCCTGTCAGTAAGGGGTACCTGCCAATACCCTTTCGTCAGGTCAAGGGTGGAGAAGAACCTAGCCTGTCCAAGTCGTTCTATCAACTCGTCAACCCTGGGCATGGGATAAGAATCAAATTTAGACACCTCGTTCAACTTCCTAAAATCATTGCAGAACCGTAGGGAACCATCAGGTTTGGGAATCAACACAATAGGACTCGACCAGTCACTTTTAGACTCCTCGATAACCCCTAGGTCTAACATCTGCCTGACTTCTTCGGATATGGCAAGCCGGCACGCTTCAGGGACCCGGTAGGGTTTTTGGTGTACCCGGATGTGGGGTTCGGTTATGATGTCATGCTTGATGACTGAAGTACGTCCCGGTAACTTAGAGAACACATCCACATTTCGGAGCACAAACTCCTTTGCTTCCTGAATCTGGGCCCTGGAGAGGGACTCCGAGATCCGTACTTCAGGCACCTTGGCATCGGGTACACCTACCTCCTGTGTCCCCTTCTTGGGGACAGACGCTTTTTCTACTCCCACGGCCATCAGGGACTCTCTTTCCCTCCATGGCTTTAGGAGGTTCACGTGGTATATCTGTTCGGGTTTCCTCCTCCCCGGCTGAGATACCTTGTAGGTTACCTCCCCCACTTTCTCCATGACCTCATATGGTCCTTGCCATTTTGCCAAGAACTTGCTCTCAACGGTGGGCACCAGAACTAGCACTCTGTCGCCTGGGTTAAAGGTCCTGAGTCTGGCTGACCTATTGTAGACCCTAGACTGGGCCTCTTGTGCCCTTGTCATGTGCTCCTTTACAATGGGCATTACCGCCGCTATGCGGTCCTGCATAAGGGAGACGTGTTCTATCACACTACGGTGGGGGGTCCTCTCCTGTTCCCAGGTCTCCTTGGCTACATCCAAAAGCCCACGTGGGGAACGGCCATATAACAGCTCAAAGGGTGAGAAACCCGTGGAGGACTGGGGAACTTCACGTATGGCAAACATCAAATAGGGCAACAAACAATCCCAGTCCTTCCCATCTTTGCTTACCACCCTCTTTAGCATCCCCTTCAAGGTCTTTTTAAACCTCTCGACCAGGCCATCTGTCTGAGGATGATACCCAGAGGTGCGGAGCTGTTTAACCTGCAGTAACTTACACATCTCCTTCATTACCCTAGACATGAATGGGGTATCCTGGTCATTCAAGATTTCCTTGGGGAGGCCTGTGCGTGAGAATACCTGGAACAGCTCCCTAGCAATATTTTTGGAGGAGGTGTTCCTTAATGGAATCGCCTCGGGATACCGCGTAGCGTAGTCCAGGATAACCAGGATATATTGGTGCCCCCTTGAGGATTTGACTATGGGGCCAACCAGATCCATTGCAATCCGTTCAAATGGCACCTCTATGATTGGTAGCGGGACCAAAGGACTCCTGAAGTGGGACACCAGGGCAGTAAGTTGACACTCAGGGCAGGAGCTACAATACCGGTTTACCTCCTCCCACACCCCGGGCCAGAAAAATCTCTGCAGGATCCTCTCCCGGGTCTTCTCAGCACCTAAGTGCCCTCCCAGCACATGTTTGTGTGCCAACTCTAGCACCAGCCTACGGTGAGATTGGGGTACTACAAGTTACTCAACCTCCTCACCCCGTATCTGGTCGACCCTGTACAACAGTTCCCCAACAATCACCATTCGGGGGTATATTTTGTCAGCCCCTGGTATTTGGAGTACCCCATTTATCACCTTAACATTCTCCCGTGCTTTAAACAAGGTAGGGTCCTGTAGCTGTGCAGCCCCAAAATTTTCACGGGAAATCTCAAGGTCCGGCATGTCGGCCACCTCCTCGTGGCCCTCGACCTCACCAGCTAGGACCTCTAGGGGAGAGAATTCATCACATGGGGTCACCCCTACTGCTGGTGTGGGTACATTGGCCTCAAAGGGTTCAGGGGCCAAGGCCGGACACACGTGATGTCCATTATCTGCAACAGCACCTGAGGTGGGTCTTCGTCTCCAGAGGTCCCAAAACACCGGTAAGTCTCTGCCGATAATAGCCTCATGAAACAGGGTCCCCACCACCCCCACTTCATGGGCAATAGTACCACAAGGGGTATGTAGGTTGATGACAGTAGTGGGATATTCGCGAGTGTCCCCATGTATACACAACACTCCCACTCTCCGCCCACTGTACAGTCCAGGATCAACCAAAGTTCCCCGTACCAGGGTGACCAGACTCCCTGAGTCTAGCAAGGCTTTCACTGTGTGACCACCGATTGTGACCATGCACACTTGGGGTTCTGCATCCGTGACTGACTCGGCCGCCAGAACCGGCCGGGCAAACAGTGACACTCGCCGGGTCTGGTTGCAGTCCATTGGCTCCACTGACAGTGGACAGTTGGCAGCAATATGGCCCATTTCATGGCACCGCCAGCACTGGATACGGCCATGACCTCTGTCACAAGCCTCAACGGGTTTCTCGGTATCCACGCCCCCCAATGAACCCCCTCCCAACCTGACATGTCTCCCCTTTTCCGCAGTAGCATTCTTACCAGATGGCTTGGTGACCCTGTCACTGGCACTGCTTCGTGTGGGAGAGGTAAGTAGAAGGTCCTCCGTAGCCCGATACCTCTCTACTAGGGACACGAGTTCCTCAGCTTTTGTGGGACCGGCCTGTCCAACCCACCGCTGGAGCCGAGAGGGCAGAGAACGGGTGAACTTGTCGAGAACCACTCTCTCTACCAGAGTAAGCCCACTGGTGGACCCGACTGGAACGAACTTGAACGGTGACCCCAAGACGAGCCAGAATCTCGGCCTTTAGCTGGGGGTACTCACGGGCTTCCGTTTCACTCAGGTCGTAGTAAGCCTTCTGCGATTCGCCTGTCAGGAACAGTGCCAGGACATCTGCCCACTGCTCAGCCGGTAACTCCTCTCGCTCAGCTACTCGCTCGAACACGCGAGATACGCCTCCAAGATTTATTGTTAATCCTGATTATAACATATACCGTTATCGAGACACCTTTCCGATGCTCGATGTGCTCGTCTCAATAACGAACCCCATTGATTCAATGGAGACTCGAGCATTTTTCAAGGGGACCAAGCTCTGCACAGGGAGACTGGCCAAACACTTGGAACCTCAGAAAAGGAGGAAACACCACGGAAATGACGAAACAGCAGGGGCAGCATGCATGGATGCCTCTGGGCTGCTTAACGCACCATTATGCCAAAACTATGGGCAACAGCATGGCCATGACAGAGTGACAGAATGAAGCTAGATAGCATGTAAAACATCCAATAATTGACCCGACACTAGAGGGGACGGCAGCAGGGCACGTCAAGCAGCCGGCAGCTAGAGTTGTCATGGCGACATACCCTAAATGGACTCAGGCTTCAAACCAATGGGTGGCAAGAGGAACCAAAGGAGGTGAGCAAGAAGCGCTCAAATAATATCGACATGATAAAAGTTTGCAGTATATTTTTGTTGATTACACAGCAGGGTGGCGACAAATTAAACATGGAAGCACATAAAAAAACCACCAAAATTCTGCCTGACACAGCTCGTTTGATAAGGGGACCATGCATGGAGGCAGTGAACTAGTAAGATTAAAGGTGCTGCAGTTCACACTATGTTAGTTATCTTGGCATGGAGCTGGGCGATCCGCTGCCAGGCAGCTTCGCCAATCCAAGCCCGTGTCTCTAGCTACTCCCAAACAGCACTTCTAAGAACCTTTTGTATAAGATTAAGTGTAGTAGCGTTCTTATAAGTTTAGGATAGCGGGTGAGGGGAATGTAAACAGAAGCGCAAGAAGCCTGAAATAATTGGTAATAAAATTTGCCAGTATATTTTTGTGGATACACAGCTGGGTGGCGACAAGTTAAAACAACTTCATGTGGAATCCATGAAAACAACCAAATTTCTGCTGACACACCTCGTTTGATAAGGACATTTGGAGGCAGCTATTGGACGACTTTTGGATGGTAGCATGGAGACAACGTGTGGAGGCTGCTTGGAGACATTATTTTGGATAGTGCCTGTATGTGGCAGTCCAAAAAGTTTTCAAACCAAGACAGTAGGTGCCCCCCAGAAAAATAAATGATTGAGTGCCTGTATGTGGCAGTCCAAAAACGTTTTCAAACCAGAGGAGCAGGTAGGGTGCCCTCCAGAAAAATTGAATAGATTGAGTGCCTGTATGTGCAGTCCAAAAAAGTTTTCAAACAGAGGAGCAGGTAGGTGCCCTCCAGAAAAATTGAATAGATTGAGTGCCGTATGTGGCAGTCCAAAAAATTTTCAACCAGAGGAGCAGGTTGCCCTCAAAAAATGAAATAGATTGAGTCCTGTATGTGGCAGTCCAAAAAGTTTTCAAAACCAGAGGAGCAGGTAGGTGCCCTCCAGAAAAATTGAAAAGATTGAGTGCCTGTAGTGGCCTCCCAAAAATTGTTTACAACAGGGACCGGGTCGGTGGCCCTCCAAAAAATTAATGCATAAAGTACTATAAGCTAGAGCCGTGGCCCTGTCAAAAAATAGCCAGTTTCCCCTAACGAGTACCCGAGCATTTTAGTGCTCGCTCATCTCTAAAGATAACCCAACATTTTTAAAATCCAATTGTCACAGAGACAAAAAAGTTCTGTCTGGGATTACAATGATAAAATATACAGTTCCGACTTATATACAAATTCAACTTAAGAACAAACCTACAGACCCTATCTTGTATGTAACCCGGGGACTGCCTGTAAAATGATATTTAGAGTTATAATGTTCAGCCGAGTGTTTATCATTCTTCCAGTGATACAGCTTGCCCTGCCATCTAATGGTCACTCTAGGCTATTGCAGGCCCTTTAAAAGGGAATATTTGAATTGATTCCCTTGGAGTAATATGGAGTAACACAGTACATTTAAAGGGGTTATCCGGGTTTAAAAAAATTTTTATGGCCGGGCTGGGGAGGGATAGTTAAACATAATAAACATGTACTTACCTCCTCCGGCGCCGCCGATGTCCCGCGCCGCGGTCACTTCGATCCGTGCCCCTGTAAACAAACAGGGGCACGGAAGCCGCGCACAGGGAGCTTCCGGTCCGCGTTGTGGATGGCTCCTCCCATCCGTCCCTATCTCTCAGCATTGTAAGCGCTGGGAGATGGTGCGCATGGGAGCATCCGGTCGTTCGGAAGCTCCCTGTGCGCCGGTGTAATGAAACCGGCGCACGGAGAAGACCAGCCGTGGCGCGGGACATCGGCAGCACCGGAGGAGGTAAGTACATGTTTATTATATTTAAATAGCCCTCCCCAGCCCGGCCATAAAAAAAGTTTTTAAACCCGGATAACCCCTTTAACTTTAGAAATGTTTATAAGTGACAGTTTACGTCATCTGATAAAGTTTCTGCAGCATGCTTGTGGATTTCTGTAAGTTCCATACAGATCAATGTGAGCATCAACGAAGATTGCAAATCTGCGTAATAATAATGTTTTATTTATATAGTGCCATCATAGTCTGCAGAGCTGTACAGATCATGGGGACGTATACAGATAAAACAATACATTACAGAGCAATAACATAATCAGGTGATTATCTTAGCTAGGTGATTTTGAGACTCATTGGGAGTTATTTATATTATCTCTGTTTTTCCTTCTACTTCTTTGGTAATTTATCATTCTCACTTTTTCCTTGTGTTAAATGTTTTTTTTTTCAGATCTTTTTCCGACATTTGTTACAAATGTCTCAAAAATATTGCACAAGTTTTCCTTAAGTATGGTTTCATCTGGAGTTTTTTTGCTGCAAAATTTTTTCCAAATTTTAGACAGTTTGAAAAGATAAATGTGATTTGTGACATTTAGAACATCTGGAATAGAAAATTAATTTGTCTTACTGACGATAAACAAACATATCAAAATGTCCCTAAACGTTGCAAAAATTGCAATGCACCAAAAAAGGTAAACATTTCCCATATATCTGCTTTATCTTGGAATCATTTTTCAAACTTCCTATTTTTAAGGATGTTAGAAGGCTAATAACTTTCAGAGAGATTTTTCAGATTTTTACAAAAATCTGCAAAACCTGTTTTTGGAGGGATCCATTTAGTTAGCCTTCTAGCTAGTTGAGCAGTTGCCAATCAGCAAAATGTTCAGTGCTCAGTTGTCGCAGTACGTACACAAAAGATTGAGATCCGGTTGGCCGATTTGTACAGATTGGCCAATTGGAGCTCTGTGGGAGGTGGCATGATGCCACCATAGTTGCCCCCTTCTACTGAGGATTATTACTTTTTAAAAGTCTTTATCCAGGGGAGGGTGAGGGAAGCACAGCAGAGATGTATCATGGGTGTGAAATAGCAGGGCTGAGAATGTCATGTTTTATATGCATCTCATCATCTCTGATCTGTATGATCTCTTTTTCTATGTGTCAGATACTAGTACAATGTTCAGAAGCTAAATGAAAGTGTAGATAAACCTGTACTCTGATAATCTAACCACATTTTCAGCTCACAGCAGCTCAAAGAACTAGATGGATCATAATATGTTTGGTTAGAGAGGACCCGTCCACACTCTGTAATTTTGCACTCACCACCACTGAGTGACAGGAGCTAAAACAGCAATAAAACTGGGTAAATTTGTAAAGTAAGGGGTTAAAAATTATCTTTGTTGTGTAAACATCACTAGGGGATTGAAATTTGAGAATTTTCTTTCATGAACAAACCTCTAAGTACCTGAACTGTAGAATTTTCCTTATTTCCTATGGAAATCTTAGTGAATGCTATTTTCAATAGTTCATTTTCATTTTACTGCATGAAATAAGTAATCTATACAATAGAAAAACTCAACTTAGAAAATCGCGCACATCAGCAGACTTTTTACACTTCAAATTTATGCTAAAAACCCATAACTCTGCGTTTCACCTTGCTAAACAGGTCTATATCACTAATCTAATATCCTCTCTCTCTAACAACCCTAAAAGGCTCTTTGATACTCTTCACTCCTTACTAAAACCAAAGGTGCAGCCACCTGTCACAGACCTTGGGGCTGAAGATCTGGCCACCTACTTTAAAGATAAAATCGATTGCACTCGTCAGGAAATAATTGCTCAATCCTCTCACCCCACTAATCCCCTTCCCTCTGGTACCTTACCTTGTTCATTCTCTTCCTTTGAGCAAGTCACAGAGGAAGAAGTGTCCAGGCTCCATTCTTCTGCTCGCCCCACTACCTTCATCAGTGACCCCATTCCCTCACATCTCGTACAGTCTCTCTCCCCAGCAGGCAATTCTCACCTCACTGAAATCTTCTCTCTCTCTTCTGGTGTTGTCCCCTCTTCTTTCAATCATGCAGCTGTTACCCCATTACTAAAGAAGCCATCCCTGGACCCATCCGGTGCTGCTAACTACAGACCAGTTTCTAACCTCCCTTTCATCTCCAAACTCCTGGAACGCCTGGTCTATTCCCGACTAACCCGTTATCTCTCAGCTAACTCCCTCCCCTATCCCCTACAATCTGGTTTCCGCTCTATGTATTCCACTGAAACTGCTCTTTCTAAAGTCTCCAATGATCTCCTCACTTCAAAATCCTAAGGTGACTATTCTCTCCTCATTCTCCTGGATCTATCGGCAGCGGTCAATACTGTGGACCACCAGCTCCTCCTCAGGATGCTTTGCTCCATTGGCCTAAAGGACACTGTACTCTCTCTCGCACTTTCAGTGTCTCCTTTTCTGGATCTTTCTCTTCTCATCTTCCTCTCAGTGTCGAGGTTCATCAGGGCTCAGTCCTAGGTCTTCTTCTCCCTTTATACTGCCCCCCTTGGACAAACTATCAGCAGATTCGGTTTCCAGTATCATCTCTATGCTAATGACACCCAGCTATATACTTCTGCACGTAACATCACCCCTGCCTGAATCCAGAACACTAGTGAAACTTAATCTTTTTAAGACTGAACTTCTTATCTTTCCACCATCTACTAAGGGACCTAACCCTGACCTGTCTATCTCGGTCTGTGGGATCACTATAGCAGTGATTTTCAACCTGTGTGCCGCGGTTGAGTGTTGAGTGTGCCGCGGGGAAAGTTCCCCGAACTATGGTGCCCCTGTGTAGTGCTGGCGCCGCGCTCCCGTGTTTCTGCCCCCATACTTACCTACAAGCCCCGCGTCGGAGATCCGCCCATCTTCTGTAGCTCCTGCACCGCGCGGCCCATGTCACGTGACTGACGCGACCTGACGTCAGGTCGCGTAAGTCACGTGACCAGAGGCGCGCGGTGCAGGAGCTACAGAAGGTGGGTGGATCGCCATTAGGAGTGAAGGTACGCGGAAGAAGACATCAAGGGTAAGTATATAAGGTTATTATTTGTATAGGGACGGAAGCTAGGGTCTTTTTTTTATTAGTAAAGGGAGGCTAGGGCTTTTTATTAGTAAAGGGGGGCCTCTAGGGCCTTTTAATTAGTAAAGGGGGGCCTCTAGGGCCTTTTAATTAGTAAAGGGAGGTCGCTAGGGGCTCTTAATTAGTAAAGGGAGCCCGCTAGGTTCTTTTAATTGGTAAAGGGAGGCCTCTAGGGGCTCTTAATTAGTAAAGGGAGCCCGCTAGGTTCTTTTAATTGGTAAAGGGAGGCCGCTAGGGGCTCTTAATTAGTAAAGGGAGGACGCTAGAGGCTTTTATTAGTAAAGGGAGGCCGCTAGGGTCTTTTAATTATTAAAGGGAGGCTGCTAGGGGCTCTTAATTAGTAAAGGGAGGCCGCTAGGGTCTTCTAATTATTAAAGGGAGGCTGCTAGGGGCTCTTAATTAGTAAAGGGAGGCCGCAAGGGGCTCTTAATTAGTAAAGGGAGGCTGCTAGGGGCTCTTAATTAGTAAAGGGAGGCAGCTAGGGGTTTTTTATTAATAAAGGGAGGCCTTTTATGACTGTTTTAGTGTCATTTTGTGCTATTTTGGTTGGTGGTGTGCCATGGCACAAGATGGATGGGGACTTAAGTTGCTCTTGGTGGTTCAAGTGCATTGGGGAGGAGATTGTCCTGGTTGCTGTTGTTTTAGTGTGCGTTCACACACTTACGGTAAGTTTTTCAGGTGCAGACACACATGGTGTTTTTGGGCCGTTTTTACGAAGTGCGTTTTCAGATCGTTAAAAAATGCATGCGTTTTTTTAAAAACTCATGCGGTTTTGTCCGTTTTTTGAAATTGCGCAATGAAAAACAGACAAACGCATGCGTTTTTAACGATCTGAAAACGCACTTAGTAAAAACGGCCCAAAAACGCCATGTGTGTCTTCACCCTAAAGCAGGTGTGGATGATAATGGGTGAGTGCTTATCACTAAGTGCTGCTCCTCTATTCTCACTCCATTCCTGTTTTGGGATTTAACCCCTTAAGGACGGAGGGTTTTCCGGCTCATTTCTCTCTCTCCAACTTCAAAAATCCATAACTTTTTCATTTTTACGTGTACAGACCTGTGTGAGGGCTTATTTTGTGCGTAACAAATTTTACTTTCCCGTAATGTTATTTATTTTAACATGCCGTGTACTGCGAAGCTGAAGCTCCCTTTTCTAATTCAGAGCCCTAGCAGCCTCCTTTATAATTAACAGATCCCTACGGGCCGTCCCTTTATACTACTTAAGAGCCCCTAGGCGGCCTCCCTTTACTATAAAAGCCTCTAAGCGGCCCTCCCTTACTATTAAGAGCCCTAAGCGGCTCCTTTCTAATTAAGATGCCCCTAGCGCCTCCCTTTACAATTAAGAGAGCCCCTAGCGGCCTCCCTTTACTAATTAAGAGCCCCTAGCCAAGCAGCCTCCCTTAATATTAAAAGACCCTACGGCCTCCCTGTACAATTAAGAGTCCCCTAGCAGCCTCCCTTTAAGATGAAAAGCCTCTAATTTCAGCCTCCCTTTACTAACTTAAGAGCCCTAAGCTGCCTCCCGTTCTAAGTTAGAGCCTAGCAAGCCTCCCTTTAATAATTACAAGACCCTAGCCGCCTCCCTTTACTAATAAAGCCCTCTAGCCGGCCTCCTTTACTAATGTACGATCCCCTACAGCCTCCCTTTCTAATTAACAAAGGCCCTAGAGTCCCCCCTTTACTATTAAAAGGCCCTAGGCCCCCTTTAATAATTAAAAGGCCACTAGCTTGCCTCCCTTTACTATAAAAGCCTCAGGGGCCTCGCCTTTACTAATAAGAAGACCCTAGCGGCTCCTTTAAATATTAAAAGCCCTTCGGCCTCCCTTTACTATAAAAAAGCCCTCTAGCGCCTCCCTTTACTAATTAGAGCCCGTAGCGGCCTCCCTTTACTAATGAAGAGCCACTAGCGGCCTCCCTTTCCCAATTAAGAGCCCCTACACCGCCCTTTACTATTAAAAATGCCCTAGAGGTCCTCTCTTTACTAATTAAAAGGCCCTAGAGAAGGCCTCCTTAACTAATAAAAAGCCCTCAGAGCCTCCTTTAACTAATACAAGCCCTAGAGGCCCCCCTTTACTAATTAAAAGCCTAAGCCCCCCTTTTACTAATTCAAAGGCCCTAGAGGCCCCCATTACTAATAAAAGATAAGCCCTAGCCTCCCTGTACTAATACAAAAAACCCCCGGCTGCCTTCCCTATAACAAATAATCACTTATACTACCCTTGAATGTCTTCTTCTTCTTCCGCGTACCTTCACTCCTAATGACGTCCGCCCACCTTCTGTAGCTCCTGCAACCAGCGCGCCTCTGGTCACTTACTTACGCGACCTGACGTCAGATCTGCGTCTCGCCGTGACTGGGCCGCGCGGTGCAGGAGCTACAGAAGATGGGCGATCGCTGACGCGGTGCTTGTAGGTATTATGTGGCTGAAACACAGGGGCGCGTGCGGCGCACTACACATGGACACCATGGGGGTTCGGGGAACTTTCCTCCCCGCGGCACACTCAACACTTCAACCGCGCACACGGGAAATCAACTTCTATAGTGATCCCACAGACCGAGATAGACGGTCAGGGTTAGGTCCCTTAGTAGATGGTGGAAAGATTAAGAAGTTAAGTCTTAAAAAGAGTAAGGTCACTAGTGTTCTGGATTCGGCAGGGGTGATGTTTTACGTGCAAAGTATTAGCCTGGGTGTCTTAGCATATAGATGACGGAAACGCTTGGTAGGGGAATAGGGTAGGGAGTTAGCTGCGAGATAACGGGTTTAGTCGGGAATATGACCAGGCGTTCCGGGTTTGGGAGATGAATGGAGGTAGAAACTGGTCTGTAGTTGCAGCACCGGATGGGTCAATATAAGGGTTTCCTTCGTATAATGGGGTACAGCTGCCCTGATTGAAAAAGAGGGACAACACCATAAGAGAGAGATTCAGTGAAGTGAGAATTGCCTGTCTGGACTAGAACTGTACCAGGTGTTAGGGAATGTGTTCACGGATAGTATGGGCGATCCAGGAAGATGGAGCTGGACACTTCTTCCTCTGTGACTTGCTCAAAGGAAGAGAATGAACAAGGTAAGTACCAGAGGGAATGGGATTAGTGGGGTGAGAGGATTGACATTATTTCCTGACGATTTCTCGATTTTATCTTTAAACCAACCCCTTAACGCTCTGTTCTGGCGCGTAGCTCTACGGCGCAGAGGTCTAGGTATTTATTAAGAGGGCTCAGGGGCTGAGTCCTCTCATACAGAGGTGGGGGTTTTTTGATTTTGCACAAAACCCCACCGTCTAAACCGCGGTCGTGCATGCACACCGACGCGGCTATTAACCCTCTAACCGCCGCCCGGCAAAGTCGGCCGCGGCGTTTAAAGACGGCGGCGCGTGGGCGCCGCCATCTTTTTTTCGATCGCCCGACGCCCCCGAACTCATCGGGGGCGCTGATCGTTACCATGGTAGCCTCGGGTCTCCTTTTGACACAAGGCTACAACTGGTTGAGTGCAGTTCGTTACAATGAGCCATGGGCTGCAATGGTAATTTATTACCTGGCAAGGCCATATATTGCCAATATACTGTAGTATGCAGTAATGGTAGGAGCTATCTGACCACTAGGGTTAATTACCCTAGAATGGTCTAAAGATAGTGAAAAAAAAAAGAAAAAAAAAGTTTAAAAATAAAAAAATTAATAAATATTAAAGTTCAATCACCCCCCTTTCCACAATCACCACCCCCTTTCCCTAGAACGGATCTAACACTTAACAAAACAGTAAAAATCACGACATCTTAAGGTATCGCGCTCCCAAATGCCCGACTATTAATATAAAAACGGTTACGGCCGGCGGTGACTCCAAGCGGAAACGTGCCCAAATGTCCAAAATGCGACTTTACACTCTTTTTACATAAATAAAAAATGAAAATAAAAAATGATCAACATGTCGCACAGACCTCAAAATGGTAATGCATGAAACGTCGCCTCATATTCGCAAAAATACCCTCACACATCTCCGTGCGCCAAGTAGAAAAATTATTAGCGTCACAGATGGCAAATTTTTTTTCTTTTTTGTACACATTCGTTTAATCTTTGTGAAAATGTTTAGTAAAACAACACCATAAACCTATATAAATTTTGCTATCACTGCGATCGCACACCGAACCAAAATAAAGTAGCGTTTATTTGGAAGCGAAGAGTGAAAGGCGTAAAACTGAGCCCACAAGTAACGGACGCATTGCGTTTTTTTTTCAAATTTTTCCACATTTGGAAGGTTTTTTCAGCTTTCGCAGTCCGGCAGGTTAAAATAAAAACATTACGGGACAGTAAAATTTGTTACGGCACAAAATAAGCCCTCACCGGTCTGTACACTAAAAATGAAAAAGTTGGATTTGTTGAAAGTTGGAAGCGAGAAATTAGCCGAAAACCCCTCCGTCCTTAAGGGGTTAAGTAGGTGGCCAGATCTTCCACCCAAGGTCTGTGACAGTGGTTTCTGCACCTTGGTTTTAGTAGGAGTGAAGAGTCCCAAAGACCTTTTAGTTGTTAGAGATAGAGGATATTAAGATTAGGATAAGACCTGTTTTAGCAATGTGAAACGCAGTTATGGTTTTTAAGCAATAAATTTTGGAAGTGTAAAGTCTGCGATGTGCGCAGTTTCTCAGTTAGTTTTTTCTTTGGTATAGATTACTATTTCATTCACATCAGTAAAATGAAATGAACTATGGAAAATAGTCATTCACTAAGATTTTCCCATGGAAATATAAGGAAATTCTACATTCAGGTACTAGAGGTGGGGTATTCATGAAAGAAATTCTCAAATTTAATCCCCGAGTGATGTTTTACACAACAAAATAATTTTTACCCCTTACTTTACAATCTCCCAGTTTTATATTCTGTTTTAAAAGCTCTGTCATCCTGTGGTGTATGGTGAGCGCCAAATTACAGAGTGTGGACGGGTCCTCTCTAACCAACATATTAATCCATCTAGTTCTTTGAGCTGCTGTGACTGAAAATGTGTATTATCAGGGTAACAGGTTTATCTACCCTTTCATTTAGCTTCTGTACATTGTACTAGTATCTGACACATAGAAAAAGATCTCATAATTCAGAGATGATGAGATGCATAAAACATGACATTCTCAGCTCTCTATTTCCACACCCATGATACATCTCTGCTGTGCTTCCCTCACCCTCTCCCCTTAAAGATCTTTTTAAATTAAATCCTCAGTAGAAGGGGCAACTATGGTGGCATCATGCCACCCGACTCCCACAGAGCTCACAATTGGCCAATCTGTACAATCGGCCAACGGATCTCAAGATCTTTTTTGGACGCCTACTGCACAACGGAGCACGAACATTTTTGCGGATTGGCAACGGCTTCAACTAGCTAGAAGGCTAAACTAAATGGATAGTATCATTCTCCTCCGCCAAGCGAAAAATCCAGGTTTTGCCAATTTTGTAACAATCGAAAATCTATCTGAGTAAAGTTATAGGCCTTCTAACATCCTTAAAATAGAAGTTTGAAAAATGATTCCAAGATAAAGACAGATATATGGAAATGTTTTACCTTTTTTTGGTGCATTGCAATTTTTGCAACGTTTAGGGACATTTTGAATATGTTTGTTTATCGGCATAAGACAAATTATTTTCTATTCCAGATGTTCTAATGGCACAAAGCACATTTATCTTTTCAAACTGTCTAAAAATTTGGAAAAATTTGTGCAGCAAAAAACTCCAGACGAAACCATACTTAAGGAAAACTTGTGCAATATTTTTTGAGACAATTTGGTACCAAAGGTCGAAAAAGATCTGAAACAAAACATTTAACACAAGGAAAAAGTGATATGATAAATACCAAAGAAGTAGAAGGAAAACAGAGATATATAAATAACTCCCTGAGTCTCAAAATCACCTATCTAAGAGAATCACCACCTGATTATTATTGCTCTGTAATGTTTTTGTTTTAATCTGTTATACTCCCTATGAGAGTACAGCTCTGGCAGACATGATGGCCACTATTAAATAAACTTATTATTACGCAGATTTGCAATCTTCGTTGATGCTCACATTGATCTGTATGAACTTGACAGAAATCCCAGCATGCGCAGAAACGTTAATCAGATACGTAAACTGTCACTATCACATGTCTAAAGTTAAAGGGGGTATCGGGGTTTTAAACAAATTTTTTATGGCCGCTGGGGAGCTATTTAAACATAATAAACGGTACTTACTCCTCGTGCTGCCGATGTCCGCCCGCGGGCCCGTCTTCTCTGTGCGCTGTTTTCGCATTACACCGCGCACAGGGAGCTTCCCGAACGCCATGCTCCCAGCTCACCATCTCCCAGCCGCTTACACGCTGAGAGATAGGGCACGGATGGAGGACCGCCACAACGCGGACCGGATCTCCCTGTGCGCGCTTTCCGTGCCCCTGTTTTGTTTACAGGGGCACGGATCGAAGGCCCGCGGCGCGGGACATCGGCGGCGCCGGAGGAGTAATAGATGTTTATTATGTTTAACTATCCCTCCCCGTCCGGCCTAAAAATTTTTTTAAACCCGATAACCCCTTTAAATGTACTTGTTACTCCATATACTCCCAAGGGAATCATTCAAATTCCCTTTTAAAGGCCTGCAAGAGCCTAGAGTGACCATTAGATGGCAGGGCACTGTATCACTGGAAGAATGTAACACTCGCTGAACATTAATAACCTCCCTAAAATAATTTGACAGGCAGTCCCCGGGTTTTACATACAAGAATGGTCTTAGGTTTGTTCTTAATTGAATTTCTATATACGTCGGAACTGTATATTTTTATCATTGTAATCCCAGACAAGACTTTTTGTCTCTGTGACAATTGGACTTTTAAAATGTGTGGAGTTTCTAGTACAGGATTAACAATGAAATCTTTAAGCATACGACACACTTTGATAAACTGTTAAATAGCTGTTTATTGTAGCACTAGGACAAAGTCAACAGAATTTACGAGTATCAGTGGTCCTTTTGTAACTAGGGGTCGATGTAAGTCCTTGAGTGTTCTTAAGTAGGGGACTGCCTGTACAATATGAATGTACATATTGTGAGACAACGACGGGGTTACCTGTGGATGGGCGGTATGTTCCCCGTCGGTTGCTATTATGTCAAGGCCTTAGTGCTGAGTTGTGTTGTACACACCTGGACACAGGTGGTGGGAACAGCCCAATCAGGCTAATAAAGCCTCTCAGCAGGAGCTGAAAGTGTTTGTCTCTCTGGAATGAGGCTGGAGAGCACGCAAGGCCTTGACCTCTGTGCCTTGAGCAGCAAAAGTGTTTTGTTAGTAGTCAGAGAACCATTGTTTAGTTAGCACCCTGACGGGTAGGATATTAGTTTTGTTTTTTATGCTAATGTGAAGGCTGTTTTATTTTGTTTCCTGTCTGAAATAAACACAGGCAGACTGTTTTGGACTGTACTTTGGTGTACTGTCGTGACCATCACACAGCCACCCCCCTACCACGGTCTCTACGGGCCAAATCCCCACAATCTACTTGTCCTACACTTCAGACAGCTCGTGTAAGAATTTTATCGAGTTTTCTTTCTAATTTTAGCCAATATTGATCAGCCTTCACCAGCTGTGCCAGAGAGCATTGTGGAAATGAGACAGGACAGAAAGGTGAAAGGTGGCGCTGGACATATTTCCTCCTTCCACTCTCGTCACACTGCCCACTGCTCATGGCACAATATACTCCCAGTTGTAGAAGCACCACATCATCTCTACTATAACCTTACTTACTCAGCGGCAGCTCCGGCCTATCCCTCCTCCCTGCGGCACACTCATTACAGGTCACCAATATTGTCCTAGACAGGGTGTGAACCTATGGCACCAATGCCATAGGTTTGGTACTTACGGATCCCCTCTGTGGACACCCAGTACCATTTCGCAGACGTGAAGAATTCACCTGCAGACACAGACAATTGTAGATGTGCTCTCATCATTATTTTAAAGCACACCTTCGTGTTGGCACTTTGCATCAATAAATGGGATTTTAGTTTTAATTTGGGCAACCTGGTCCTCGAAAAGTTTTGGCCATCACTGTCCTAGTAAATCCCTTTAAATACCGTACTCGGTGCTACGGCTGGTGCTGTGGAATCACTCTCTTTGTTCATGACCCATAGATGTGTAACTAGCTGGACAATATTGCTTGCAGCACACCCCATTTCTAGTCTGTGTAGAGCCCTTATACTACTTATAAATGGATCCTGTGGGTGGAGCGTGCCCTCTGTGATGGGATGCGCAGGATAACTCTGTTTAAAATCCGATTGGATCCCTGTGTCTTTCTTTCTTTGTCTTTCTCCTTCCCCTAAGCTGGAACACATCTTATCATGTGTCGCACATTAAGACCATGTGCATAGTACAACACAGTCTTCTGCTCTGCCAGCTAATATCATTTAGATTGAATTCTGCTGATATCTGGATTGTCATACCTTGCACCTAATCTTTTTTTTTGCCCGAGGCTATGTGCTATTGTAAAGTGCCTAAAAAAAAATAGTCTACAACCGTTAAATTGGTGCAAGGACTTTCATCCACAGTTTTTTTGCACAAATGACCGATAAAGAAAGAGTCCGGAAATACAGGTGAACGCAGTTGATGGACATTTATTATGCCGTTCTGAGATTTTTTTGGAGTACCATGGTTGGATTTTTCCATAGATCCCCAGGTGGTGCTCAGGCGGCCATTACACGTGTGTAGGGATTCTGAATTGAATCAAATTACCCTAACCCCCCCCCTCCCTCACCTCCATCAACCCCAGGAACTGCCAGTGCCACAGGCCAGCGCAATATTCTCCAGGAGCCAGCCCCGCCCCTGCAGACCCGCTGCGCACTTGTGTTGCTCTATATATCCTGACAGACCCTCATAGTATCACTTTTTCAAGCTAACCTTAAGAAAAAATAAATAAAAATTTGGAAAACATTAATTTTTATTTAATAAAACAATTAAAGTAAAAGTCCCTTAAACACCACATTCCCTTTACATAGCTAATAACACAAATCACAAAAAACCATATTTGCTGTTTGCCATGTTCATAACAGTGTGTACAATAAATCAATAATAAAACATTATTGTTTAAAAGTGAGCAAAAAAAAAAAAAGGTTTTTGTTTAAAACAATGTTTTGCCCAAAATGGTACCCTTCCTCAGATACAGCCAGTCATCAGGTAAAACATGCCCTAAAAACCACTCTTCACCACAAAAATATTAAAGTTAGGTTTAGCGGCTATATAACACAAAAGAATTTTTTCTATATTATTTTTCTCAGTAACATTGGAAAAATATATTACAAAAAAACCAACAAAGTCTTTCTGTAACGTAGTGAGTCTAATAGAATAAAGATACATATCATTTTTAATGGTATGGTGAATGGCCCCCCAAAAGTGAAAAAAAATACGAAACAGAATTGAACGATTTTCTTTCCCCCATATACATTCACGAGTTACTCAACTCATCAATAAGCTAATGACCCACGAAAAGAAGTATTTGAAACTGCATCTATCTCTCAGAAAATTAAGCCCTTTATGTCCAAATTGCCAAAAAAGCCTTTGCTAATGGACAAATACAAGGATGCGCAGCTGCCCTTCCTGCCATGGTGTGTTCCATAAGCAGTGCCACCACTAGGGGTATTGGCGTATGGCGTACCGGGAGAAAGGGTATCAAACTTTGTGGAGCATTTGGTATTTATCCACTTAGTGTGTACATTGTTGTGAAACAACATAAAATTTAGCCAAAAAATGTAAATTTTTAAATTGCAACTGGTAATTTTTTTTAACCCCCTGTAAAACACTTAAAAGGGTTACCAAAGTTGTTTTAGATATATTGAGGATGTAGTTTGTAAAATGTATAATTTTTGGAGTTTTACCGATAATTTCTCAAAGCGACCTGAAATCTGAGCAGGTCCCTCAAAGTAGGATTTAGATTTTATGAAAATTTGAAAGTGACCTAAAGTTCGTAAGCCCTCATAACATCCATGTCCATGAGCAAGCCGCTAGAGGTTTTTATTAGTAAAGGGAGGCCGCTAGGGTTTTTTTTATTAATAAAGGGAGGCCTTTTATGACTGTTTTAGTGTCATTTTGTGCTATTTTGGTTGGTGGTGTGCCTCAGGATTTTCTAAGTATAAAAAGTGTGCCGCGGCTCAAAAAAGGTTGAAAATCACTGCACTATAGCACCTAGGCAGCAGGCCCACTGTCTTGGGGTTGTGCTGGACTCTGACCTCTCCTTTTCACCGTATATTCAATCTCTTGCTCTCTCTTGCCGGATGCATCTCAGAAACATCTCCAGAATCTGACCATTTCTGACAATTGAAACTAATAAAATGCTAATTGTTGCGCTTACTCACTCTCGACTAGACTACTGTAACTTCCTACTAATCAGTCTTCCACTCACTAAACTCTCTCCTCTACAATCTATTCTTAATGCAGCAGCCAGGCTTGTCTTTCAGACCAAACACTACACGGATGCCTCCAGTTTTTGCCAATCACTGCACTGGTTACCTGTCTCCTTCCATATTCACTTTAAAATAATAACCCTCACCCACAGAGCTCTGCATAATGAATATTTTTCATAATGGCACATAAGCGGAACTTTTGACTAGTTTCCATTACGGAGTTAAATGCCGGGAAAGGGGGTGATTTGAATTTTTAGGGTTTTTTAATATAAAATTTAACATTGTAATGAAAGAGTTAAAATCGGACAGCCCCGGGTCCTTGTAAGACCCAAGGCTGTCATAGTAAATGATAGCCGCACTCCGTTGACTTCTTGGGGGGCAGTGATCGAATCCAAGATGGAGACACCGGAGACATTTACAGGGTTAACACCCACGATCGTTGCCAGCACCGACCATGGGTGTTTGCTGCTCAGCCCTTAGGGAGCCAACGTGTGACGTATCTGTACGGTAAGGGGTTAAAGGATATTTTTTTCATTTTTACTTGAGGATGAAGTTACAAAATGGTTTATCTTTTTCGCCTTCACATTTCTTCGCTACATAGCGCTGAAGAAGTGCAGTGGATGCAGAAGCCTTCAGTCACATGATCACATGATACATATTATATCAGAACAATCAGGGTCGGACTGGGGTGTCTGGGGCCCACCTAATACTAAATAGAAATATTCTGGGATAAGGGAATTTCTAAGCACTAGAAGGGGCAGTGAAATAAAGGATAAGGTAATCCCTTTCTCCCTCCCTCTCTGCTAGTGCTCGGCTCTTGGTTTGTGTACAGGGGCTGCAGTGGTAATGTTACCTCAGGGCATTAATGCTAGGAATAGTATAAGAGTTACCCCTGGTTTCCTGGGCTTTCTGCTGGTGGCTGGACTGTGGTTAGGGATAGTATAAGAGGTACCCCTGGTTTCCAGGGCTTTCTGATGCTGGCTGGGCTGGGGTTAGGGATGTAAGTGTTCTCACTGCACCAACCTTCCAATAAGGAAATGCTGAAAGCCTTTACAAGAACTGATGACAATAACCCCGCACCACATAGACAAGTTACCCCTGTCTCTCTGACCCTATAGATAAATCAGTACATAAGCTGAGAGCTCTCTCACACTAGAAGGTTAGTCAGTGACTACAAGACTGATCTGACACAGGAAGAAGTAGGATCAAGTACCTCACAGAAGACATGTCTTCTCCTTCATGTCCAGAATCATCGTAAAATATAATTGCAGAGTGGCAGATGTGTTCAGCTCTGGGAAGCAGATCCCCCTCACTGTGCCCCTTAAAATACAGTGTAATGTCACCTGGATAAAACAATGTCATACACACTGCCCCCGCTCCCTCCAGATTTTAATAAGGCTCCCCTCATACACACTGCCATTCCCACCCCCTCCATATTTTAATAAGCCCCCCCGCCATACACACTGCCATAGACTCCCCCCCCCCAAATTTTTTAAGCCCCCCCATGCACACTGCCACCCACCCCCTCCCCAATATTTTATTAATGACACCTAGCACAATGACATCCACCACCACCAATATTTTATAATGCCCCCCATGCACACGCCACCCCCCTCCATATTTTAGTGGCCTACCCTCATACACACTGTCATTCCCCCCCTTCATTATTTGTAGTTAATGATACAGCCATGTACAATGCTACCCTCCCCAAATATTTTATTAAGGCCACCCATGCACATCCCCCCTCCATATTTTTATTAGCCCCCCCTCCTTATTTTATTAAGGTCCCCCATGCACACTGCCATCCACCCCCCCTCCATATTTTATTACGGCCCCTCCCTCCCCTCCATATTTTATTAAGGCACCCCCTTCTCCCCTCCATATTTTAAGGCCCCCCTCCATATTTTAGTAAGGCCCCCCCTTCTCCCCTCCATATTTTATTAAGGCCCTCCCTTTTCCCCCTCCATATTTTATTATGCCCCCCCTTCTCCCCTCCATAAGGCCTAACTTGATTGGTGGGGAACCCCCTTTAAGCTTTCTATACCCTTGTTTTTAAGAATCTTAAAATGCCTATTAAAAACCTGAGGAGCTCCATGCTTCATTAACAACTTTGGAGTCAGGAGCCCAGACTCATATGCATAATTTAAATGCTTTTTTTGGAAAAACCAGGAATTAAAAGAGCAGATCCTGCCAGAGGGGGCGTACACCAGTATATCAGTGTGCTTTCTTTAAAATCCTTCATCCTCTTGGTAGATGTCCTTTAAGATATTGCACAAAAAAAGAAGTTATGGCGCTAGAGAGGTGTTAAGATTTTTATCATTGGCTACTGAGACACTGACAAACTAAATGTCACTATAATAAAGACCCCTGAATAACAATACAGGCAGTCCCCAGGTCACATACAAGATAGGTTATGTAGGTTTGTTCTTAAGTTGAGTTTGTATGTAAGTCGGGACCGTATACTTTATTATTGTAACCCCAGTCAAAATTTTTTTGGTCTCTGTGACAATTGGATTTTAAAAATGTTGGATTGTCATAAGAATCAGGATAAACAATAAATCTTAATTATAGACACATTTGATAACTGTTAAAGCTGTTTATTGTAGCCTAGGACTAAAGTACAGTAACTTACCAAAATGTAGAGATCCTTTTGTAACTAGGGGTCGTATGTAAGTCAGGTGTTCTTAAGTAGGGGACCGCCTGTATATTAAGACCCCCCACAATAAATCTTAATTGCAGACACCTGTGATAACTGTTATAGCTGTGTATTGTAGCCTAGGACTAAAGTACAATAAATTACCAACATCCAGAGGTCCGTTTGTAACTAGGGGTCGTATGTAAGTCAGGTGTTCTTAAGTAGGGGACAGCCTGTATATTAAGACCCCCCACAATAAATTGAGACCCCTAAGTAGTCTCACTTCATTATGTGGCAAATTCTGCAATACATATAACTTTTTATTATTAATTTATTATCACTTTATTATAGGGGCTATATGTATTATTGTGGTTACTATGTGAGGGTGCTATATAAATAAAGATTATTATTATCATTTATATAAAAATAATTGTGGGGGAGTATATGTAATAGTAATGCATCTTCCACCTATGTTTGATACTGATAGCTCATATGGATCATAGTGGTAAACTGTAATATGTGTGACAAACATTTACCTGAATGGGACCCTGGAATTCCTGGTTGTAGCCCTGACAGTAGGTGATGGTCCTGGAACAGATACATACCTTATCATTTTGAGGATGGACAATGTGATTGGGGTTTCCGCCCAGCGTTACAGATATTAATAGTTGTATAGTGATAAATCCTCTCTTTACATATCACAATTCTGGATCCTAGATTTCGTAAAGCACTAAGCACAAGTTTGCTTTATTATGCAAAAAACCTAAAGAGAAGGATGTGTTGGATTATGGTTTTGCTCACTGGTTAGTTTGAACTTTGTGGAAAGGAGGAGATCATAGAACCAGCAGGAGGCATCTCCACATTCCACGCAGAAAGTTAACCCTTGGCTTGTCCTGCTTACTGCTACATAATCTTCTGTGTTAGAAACAAGAGCTGCATGTGGTGGAAGGAAGGACAGAGAGAAACAGGAGACATTTGAGCCAAAACTGAGTCACTTTATTTATTAGATGTAAAGGATTTGGCAGAACCCACATTCTGTGTTGATGCTCATATAAACCATCATTGCTGAATTAGACAAATATCACCTATACTCACAGCGGTCTTGTAAGGATATACATCTCCCCTCGTACACTTACATCTGATGTTTAGTGTGCAGCATTGTATGTGGTAACACACAGCACCACTTGATTTGATGTTTTAAAGAAAGTATTCATTTATTTTGTGGACTCAAGTTTTTGCCAGTTACTGTCTTTCATCCCAAATCTCAGTGTTAGTTTTCCTGACTCCCATCTTGTCATGAACCTCTTTGAACTGCACTACAAAAGTCAGCATGCCATGATGGTCCTGTTACTCCAATTGTCAGTGGGTAATTGTCCTGTTCTACAAGTGTCCTGCCACCTTGCGGTTCTGTTGGTCACTGTTCAGTATCCCACTGTCACAGTATCAGTCCCCCATTTCCCCCAGTATCATTGACATCTCCTCTTAAGTGTCAGGGTGTCATTGTTATGTCACACCAGATATCTGTGCCATTGTCACCCCATGTGTCTGTGTCATTTTCTACCCCATGTAACGTATCATCATGTCATTGTCCTGTCCCTGCAAGTTCATAGTTTCATAGTTTATACAGTTGAAAAAAGACACTTGTCCATCAAGTTCAACCAAGTGTTAATGTCCTTTCACCAACATTGCCTATTTTCCATTGTTCTATTGCACCATCAGCCTGTTGTTGTGTCTGTCCTGCTACCACAATGTGTCATCATGTCTTTGTCACTATCCTATCCTAGTACTCCAAGAGTCAGTGTTCTTGCAAGGCGACACCATCCTGTCCTCCAGATATTAGCCTGTAATTTTCCCATAAAGCATTTTACTCATGGATTGTACCCCAAGGTATTTGTCCCCAAGGTCAATGCAATCCATTGATTACTATCAATGGAAGTGTGTGCGGGTTCCTGTCCTGCAACCTAACACGGTTGGGTGGTTACAGTAACACCTTTAAAGGGAACCTTTCATGGCAATTTGGGACACTAAAGAGCCCTGTTTGATTTTTTTTTAGCGAGTGTTAAAAAAAAATAAAACAAAAAAAACCTTTATACTCACCTACCATATTGCTCCTTTCGCCACCTGAACGTGGCAGAAAGTGAATCCGGTGTAGTACACCTTGGCTTCACTGCACAAGCGCCGTATTATCCCGGCTTCACTTGCTGTGCCACCTTCAGAGGAGTCTGATGTGCCATTTAAAAAAAAAATAAAAAAAATTTCCACATACGGACCTTATAAAGGTCAGTTTGTTCAATACCCCAAATTTCAGACTGTCATTATCATGTCATTGTCACCTGTCACCCTGTGTCACTGTATGTGATATGTCAGCATGTCAGAACCCTGTACCACTAGTTGTTTTGCCTTTTCCTAGCAATGACATTAACTTGTACCACAAGTTTCTATGTATTGTTATCCTGTCTGCAAGTGTCAATTTGTTCCTGTGCTGTCAACACAACAGTCTGTATGTCATTGACAACCAATTAACCTGTATTTGTCCTGTCAGTAAATCATTGTCCTTTCATCCTGGCTGTGAGTGTATCAATGCCCCACCACAGGGCCGCCACCGGCAATGGGACAAGTGCCAGGGCCCAGAGCTGCTAGGGGGGCCCCACATAAGGCTGTACATAAGGAATCCATGGGGGTGATGGGGGCTGTATATAAAATAACCATGAGGCGGCTGTTTGTTATGATAAACTAGGGAATATTTTAGGAAAAAGAGACTGTTTTTGTTTCTGAATTTTTAATGCCCCCAGGTGGATTTGGTGCAAAAGGGCCTATTGAGGCTCTGTCGCCTAGGGGCCAACTGAAACCTGGAACCAACCCTGCCACAACACTCATTTCTTCATCGTGTCATTGTTTCACACACAGTGAATACATTTCATTGTAAATACATGCATTTACACAAATGTATGGGGGACATACCTGTACACAGGGAAAAGATGTTCTATCTTTTCCCGTGTGCACCGCCGTATGCCGCGTATCTCCCCAGCGTACCCGATGTCCGCCTGGCCTAGGTTCGTGTGAATTCGCCTTTAGTGTGTCATCATTGACAGATACACTACAACCACCTATAATCTTAGTTGTCAGTATTCTGTACCACAAGTAGCAATTTGTAAATGTCACTGTCAGATATCCCCAGCAGATCTCTTACAGTAAGATCTATTCCAGCCGCTGAGTTGTACACCTCTGATCTATATCATGCTACTGCTGGCGGCATCTTCTTAGTAAAGGACATGATCAGAGGCTGCAACTGTAGGGCACATCTTTCTTATAGATCATGTTGGGAGTTGCAGACTCGCACAGTAATAGCTTTTAATACATCTGGTAGCGGGATAAATTCATCTATATTCAGAAGAGCTATAGATGCTGGCTCAGCTGAGAAGCTTTTATTACCGCTGACAAGACAGGCTGCGTACAGGTTTCTCTAGTTACCTGCAAGCAAAGGCAAACCTTGTAGTAGAGGTTAGAAATCTAGTATTAGCATACTTTTGTGACCTTACATCCCTATTATGACTATTTCATGATATGTGTTATTCATGAATGCGCTCCAGTTGTTTGTATTAATCCTGTCATGTGATTTCTACTGCTCTCCCTAAGAAGAGGATGTGAAGAGAAAACCCTGAAATTAGCAGTTTAAGACATGTCCTATATTATGCCATATTACGGCAGCAGGTGCTCGGCCTTCAATAGAGTGGGGAGCGGTGAGGAGCACTCACCCCTTCTCTTTCCTGCACCCGGCTGTATGCTCACCCAGGCGCGTATATGTCCACATGCATGAGGCCTTAGGAATTCCTTAAAGGGGTATTCTCGTCTGGGCATTAACATTCAGTTTGATAAATCTGCCATATATAAACATTTCTTCAATTAGATGTTATTAAAAAAAATGTATCTGGGTGAAAATAATTTCTCATAAATGTAGTTATATGGAAACAAGAAACAAGACTTTGTCCTTGGATATGGCCACCTCTGCTGGAGGGATTGCTCAAAGAAACAAAAATTTGTATATGAAATGTCCGGGAGTTACTGCTTATCCAACAGCCGTCCTGTGGTAATGAACGCTGAATCCAAGTGGTCAGACAGGGCTCAACAGCGCATGTCTGGCCACCACTGCTAGAGTGTAGGGTGGTCGTATCTGAGGATACGAATCGGATTTCTTAGGGACAACATGGTTACATTTATGAGAAATTATCTTCACACAGGAACATTTTTTTAATAACATCCAATTGAAGAAATGTTTACATGTGACAAATGAATTAAATGTGAATGCCCAGATGGGAATTCCCCTTTAAGTGTGTTGCCCACACAATTCTTTCAGTAAAAGCTTGCATCCTATCACTTGCTTTAGGCTTTTACTGTCCTTCAGTAACCTGCTGACTTGGAGTAGTCTTCTTGAACTTATGCACTCTGTAAAACAAGGAGAAATTATACAAGTTTACAAGATACTGCATCTAGAGATCATCTTAAATTGCCGAATTAATCTAATTTATTTAAAAATATGAAATACAGTGAGGGTACTCTATCATGAACCATTTATGCAGGAGCATGGGGCCCACTGGGGATTCAAGGGTTCAGATATGGGCTAATCCAAGCCTGCTGTCTATCCTACGAGTCCTGTCAGGATTTATTAACATAGTTTTTCACTCAGTGCTATTATAATTTAGATATATTTACCTATATATTACAGAGCTCAGCATTTCTCTCTCCACCAAATCCTCATCTCCACTGAAATCATAGACAAGTTTTCAGTTGTTCTGCACGTACATTTACCATGTAGCTAACATATATTGTTAGTAAAGCCAAGGTCAAGGATGTAATGCAGTGGCCGTATTTATCTTTGTAGCCAAAATGTTGGTTCAACTTGTGAGACATTTGGGCTTGGAAATGTCCCATTCTTTCACCTAATAAGTCATAAAACAGAGCATGCTAGACCCAGACTTTTTTTTGGTAAACTACTATTTGGGACTAAAAGGTTGCACACCACAAAAGTCCCAAAAGTGAGACTAAACAGGCAACTCATCACATGTATCACAAAGGGGAAAACTTAAGATACATTGCAATGATTAAGTAGGCCAACTTCAGGAATCTTGAAAAAGTGGCAGCCAAAAAACTATGATACATGTGCCCCAGTGATTGATTTCTTTGGACAATCAAGACTTTGATCTCCCCCAATGTAATATTATTGAGAAAAGAGTAATGGTTTGTAGTTAATAGCACATGATGAAACTTTGCATTATTTAGTACTGCACATGTACTGGGAAGACTGTACCTGGTAATTCCAGCATGCTGTAAAATCAACCTGGTGCTCACAAAAAGCTGCAGGTGACTCGAGTGCTAAGGTGGCAATCCAAAGAAAATGGTGGAAGTTATGTGAACCATAGTTCAGTCATTGGCTTCTATATATAGACCAACAAATTAAATCACATGACCAAAGTCATGAAACCTTTGTGGATATTCACCTGTTAACACCATCCAGTCAAGATATTTTTCATTGTGTTTTATTTGTTTCCAGATATGATGGACTTTACCTTCATACTGTATTCCCCACCCTTAATCAATCCCTCCCTCCCGACACCCTTTCCCATTAATTATTAACCACCCCACCCTTTTTTATTTTATCCCATTGCATCTGGTCAGAACCCAGGGTCCACAATTTGGAAGGAGAACATTTTTCATTTCTTAAACTGTTACCAAAAAAGTCACAAATTGGCTCCATTCCATGAAAAATCCCCAAATGTGCAAATAGCATGATCCCATGGGACATGATGACACTGTTCTGTTGGTAACCCCAATCCCTCAGTGCCCCAGCTCTGATGGTTTTCCAACTGCTCAGTGTCTACGCCCTGCTGGCATCTCTGGAACACAAGACTTCTTTTGTAAATATGGTTAGTCCCATCAGATGTCTAGGCTCCGAGTCCTTACAATCAATTATGAATTCCCTGCATTAAATCTTGAGTTCCTGAGCAAGTCAAATCTTAGAAATTCACAAGATGAGGGTAAAGGGGTCTAGGAAATAAGAAACAGATAACCCTTTTCCTCACCTCTCCCTTCTCCCTAAATATAAGCTCCAGCTTAAAGAATCCCCCATCCCAGTGTCCTGCCCCACCCAAGGCCCCAAAAATCTCTGTATACCCCACAATAAAGGAATATACCACCCCTAAGGAATGCATTTTGGCCCCTCTGTTTCTGGCACTCTTTCCTGTGCTGCCCTTGCCTATACATGCACCTTGTCATATTAATTTACAGTATATATTCAGCGTGAGTGTGAACGTGACTGGCACAGTTATTGCACAGCATGTCAGTGGAGACTGGATGACTGCTGCTTTGTGAAGGCGCAGCCCAGACATACATTTTATATACATGCAGTGAAGCAGACACAGGCAGATTAATGCACATATGCACAGACACGTGAGAGACTCGGCAGCCAGACGCATATATATATATAGACAGTGTTGAGGCTGTGAGGAGCTGTATAGTGGTTGGTCACCCCCTCCTTGCTATATGAGGGGATCTGAGGTCAGTAACGTTTCCTGAGAGCTTCTGAGGATAAAAGTGAGACAATAGGGAGGGTTTGTGTGCTGAGGTGGTGGTGGGGGACCTGAGGTCTGTAGAAGGTTTCTGAGTCCCTGATTTAAAGGGAAATTAGTCCTGAGGTTTTGTCCTGAGGTTTAACGTTGTAGAAAGAGACAAGGGAGAAACTGTCCTGAGGTGATTTCAGAGGGGATACATAGACAGACAGATAGATAGACAGACAGACAGATAGATAACATTTGAAATGAACAGAAATAAAAATAGACATTAGACAGACAGATTAGATTTGAAAAGATAGATATGAGATAGATAGACCTGTTTGTACACACAACAGTCTGTTCGTCCTTACCTGTCTCTCAGCTCTGAGATTGTGGCACCTGTCTTGAGTTCAGGGTGAGGATGGCACATAGATGGTGGCACACGTGCAGTGTTTGTTTGTATGTAGACATGTATGTGCACATTGTGTCTGCCTGTCTATATTACAGGCCTGGAAATGATGGCAGCACAGGAGGGAGCGCTCAGTTGAGAAAGAAAGATAACTCTTTCAAAGGGCAGCTACAGAGAGTGCACTACGAGACAGCATGAGATTGCTTAGACATATAGCAGAAAATTCAGACAGAAATGTGAGCAAAAGCAGAAAAGCCAGTCTGTGAGCCAGAAGCTAAAAAGACAGCAGAGAGCACCCTGAGAAACTGTAGAGTAAGTGTCTGATAAGATAGGACGGAAAGTGCTCAGAGGCTGCAGATAGTAATAGTGTTCCATGCGTTCACCTTCTCTTGTTGGCAGGGTTTGGGGGAATGGGTCTGCTGCGGACAGTTCCACAAGGTGTTCCCTGCTGCCGATGCCTCTGTGCGGGACGTAGGGTCTGGGTTCAAAAGGAGAACACAAGGTCAGACACACTCCCAAGTAGGCCACTCCCAGATATCATCTCCACCACCTCAGGGGTGCAGTGATCGGGAAATTCGAAATGGGACCCACTGCTTGGAAGAAGCTCTCTCTCCGGTGGGACGCAAAGGGATCCTGAACATAGTCCAGGCAGACTTTCCTCCAGGCCCTCATCATCCTCAACTGGTTCTGGGGAGGAGGGCAAAGAGCGGGCATCAGAGTAGGGGGGCACCTCTGGGCTGCGTGCTGATGATTCCCGATTCTGCGTCTCTTGTGATTGGCCAACTTTGTGCCCCCCCCACCCAGGATTTTCCTCCCCCCAATGCATGCTGGATCCCAGACTCACTTCCGACTGGCATGGTGAGGGAGCAGGTTGGCACCTAGACGTGGTACGGGGCAGTCTGGTGCGCGTTCTACTTGCCGGATCACGGGTACGTCGGCGTGGACGGTATTTGTAGTTGGGATAGTCAGCCATGTGTTTGAGCCTCAGACGTTCTGCCTCTCGGACGTATGGGATCTTATCTGTGTCCTCCAGTAACTTCCAGCGTTGACCAAGACTGCGAGAGATATCAGCATTGTGCATGTTTGGGCAAAGAGACATTAGCTTTCTCCTCTCTATCTGAGACCATACCATGAAGGCATTCATTGGGCGTTTGATGTGCCCACTAGGGGTCTTACACCAGCTCGGCCCCCCAGGAGCAGCATCAGGTGTCTTTGAGTTCGCCCCAACAGTCTTGTGTTGCACCATCCTAAGATTTAAAGTTACAAGTTGCTACAGAAATGCCATAGTGTTTCTAGCAGACAGTCCAGAAGCTGTTGAGGTTGCAGGTAAAGCGGACACCAAGGATGCTGGGCACTGAAAGGGTTAGCAGGACCAGACTGCTTACAGGAAGGATGGAGGACAGGTGGCCTGCAATAGATGAAGGTGCGGTGGGATGATGCTGGCACTGCAGGAGAAGATCACAGTGCCAGTTAATGCCCAGGAGTTTCTTTCTCTCTATATGACTGCCAGTTCTTCTCTCCTCTCTTCCTTCCTTTGTCTCTGCCTCTGCTCTCTTTCTCTCTGTCCCAGACGCTGCCTCACTGCCTGTCTCCCCACTTCAGTCTGGGGGGGCTGGTGTAAACACAAGTCTGCCTGCAGTCCCCCCCTCCCCAACTCTTCTCCTGAGCAGCCATTGGTTGCTGGGCGGGTCTGAGTCTGCACCAGCTCATTAGTGGGCAGAGAAACCAAGATCAGCTCAGAAAAAGCTGCTCAATCCTACCGACCGGCGCAGACAGCCATGTGTGACTGAAAGAAGGGGGGCTGTCAGCACGTGTCACCCTATGTGTGGGAGAGATGGGCACCAGAACCTTGGCATAGCTATACAGCAACATGCATGCTGCATTCCAGTTCCATACGCTAAGGCATCTCTGTACAGGCATCAGGGATGATTGCATTGATGTCTACTAGTTATGAGGCTGAAGATAGAAAAAAATCTATTACCTTCTGTAGGATAGAGTTGGGCACATCCAGGCACCAGTACTTCCAAGGACGTCTTCTGGGTCATGCTCATCCTGGGAGATCTGCAGTGGGTAAAGTGCACAGCCTCTGGCTGCTGGCTGTGTCTTGTTCCTCATTTAACCTTCGAAGTCCCAGCTGCTGAATACAACAGGAAATCATTAAATTAAATTTAAAAAAAACTATTCCAAGCAATCAATAATGTTAACATCCTGGATACACATATTGCTATAGATCTGCAATATTCTTAAAGTGAACCTTCCTCTATGGCATTTACTGTGTTGCTAAATAACTTCCACAAAATATCAATCAGGGAGGTTATTCTCCTCCCCCTGTGCACTATAGCAATGTATGTGCTGCTTACTGTCTGCTGTATTCAGACTAAGAAGAAACCAGAGAATACACACAGTATTAATGAAAAAGAGATTCATTCAAATGGATCTGAGTCAAATACAAGAACAGCAGAAAAGTACAGTTAAAATTAATTCTTTGATTTTTAATCTTTTCAAAACACTATGGGGCAGATTTACTTACCCGGCACATTCGCGATCCAGCGTCACGTTCTCTGTGGTGGATTCGGGTCTTCCGGCGATTCACTAAGGCAGTTCCTCCGACGTCCACCAGATGTCGCTGCTGCACTGAAGAGCAGCGGAACGCACTGGAGTACACCGAGTCGGGCTGTGGGAAGGTAAGCGCGCGCCGAGCGACACTTTTTTTAAAAAAATGCAGCGGTTTTTCTGAATCCGTCGGGTTTTCGTTCGGCTACGCCCCCCCGATTTCTGATGCGTGCATGCCGGCACCGATGCGCCACAATCCGATCACGTGCGCCAAAAACCCGGGGCGTTACAGGGAAAATCGGCGCAAATTGGAAATATTTGGGTAACACGTCGGGAAAACGCGAATCAGGCCTTTAGTAAATGACCCCCAATATTGCAAATCGCAATATCAAAAACCAGCTCACATATACAAAAATCAGATTCATTGGACTACTACAAATAGCCTCTTTTCTTCAGAGCACTCACAGACACACATATCCCTGCAGAGATGCTAATTTACACTATGATCTCCTAAAAAGAAACCTTTTCATTCACTGAAATTAAGGTGGCATTTAACCCATGTAACCTGTAAATGTGCTGTCCTGAGCTTATACACTTACAATTAAAGGTGCACAAAGATAAGAAGAAGCCAAACACATCAATTTAATAAAAATGGGTAACTATATAGTGTATATCATGAGTCCATAACTCATGTTACAGCTCTAAATTTTTGCAGCCAAGATGCAACTGGAAAAAAATTGTGCAAAATGTTTGAAATGTTTGCACTTGTCACCACAACTTGCTTATAACATCACTGCATCATTTCATTAGCTGCAATGATGCAGCAATATTCTACCAATGTTGGCCCACTCATCGTTGATGAGTATAATCCTAGCATCATTTAACATTGTCCGCTGAACACAGTCATGCTAGGGGAAGTGGGATAAATATTAATTGAATAGAACAAACAAAAAAGTGTGACTTCCTTATTTCTTAATGGATAATTATAAGATAGTATTACTGTATAGTAATTCTATTCTTGCAAATATAGTAGAAGATTGCAATCACAAAGTCTTTGGTATTAATATCTTCATTTATTTTGCTTGCAATGAAAAAACACAAACGCAAATTTAAAAAAAGTAAAATCATTGATCATGTTACACAAAACTCCAAAAATGGCCCAATAAAAAAATTTGCATCCTCAGCCTAATAATTGGTAGCACAGCCTTTAGACAAAATAACTACGAACAATCGCTTCCGGTAAGCATCAATGAGTTTCTTACAAGGCTCTGCTGGAATTTTAGACCATTCTTCTTTGGCAAACTGCTCCAGGTCCCTGAGATTTGAAGGCGCCTTCTCCAAACTTTCATTGTGAGATCACTCCACAGATGTTCTATGGAATTCAGGTCTGGACTCATTGCTGGCCACTTTAGATGTCTCCAGTGCTTTCTCTCAAACCATTTTCTAGTGCTTTTTGAAGTGTGTTTTGGTCATTGTCCTGCTGGAAGACCCATGACCTCTGAGGGAGACCCAGCTTTCTCACACTGGACCCTACATTATGCTGCAAAATGTGTTGGTAGTCTTCAGACTTCATAATGCCATGCACATGGTCAAGCAGTCCAGTGCCAGAGGCAGCAAAACAAAAACAAAATATCAGGGAACCTCAGCCATGTTTGACTGTAGGGACCGTGTTTTTTTTTTTGAAGGCCTCTTTTTTTTCCTGAAAAATCTATGTTGATGCTTTTTCCCCAAAAAGCTCTACTTTTGTCTATCTGACCAGAGAACATTTCCCAAAATATTTTAGGCTTTCTCAGGTAAACTTTTTGACAAACTCTAGCCTGGCTTTTTTATGGTTCGGTGTAAGAAGTGGGGTCTTCCTGGGTTTCCTACCATACAGTCCCCTTTCATTCAGACGCCAATGGATAGTACAGGTTGACACTGTTGTACCCGGTGCGGCTTGAACTTGTTAGGATGTTTGGAGGTTCTTTATCCACCATCCGCACAATCTTGCGTTGAAATATCTTGGCAATTTTTCTTTACTTTAATCCATTTCAACTGGCTGCAAGTGTGATAATAATAATTCTTTATTTATATAGCGCACACAGATTACGCAGCGCTGCACAAAGCATGTCAAATTCTTCCCTGTCCCCATGGGGCTCACAATCTAAACAACCTAACAGTATGTTTTTTGGAGTGTGGGAGGAAACCGGAGTACCCGGAGGAAACCCACGCAAACACGGAGAGAACATACAAACTCTTTGCAGATGTTGACCTGGGTGGGATTCGAACCCAGGACCCCAGTGCTGCAAGGCAGAAGTGCTACTCACCCAGCCACCGTGCCGCCCCATATGTGATTTAGTTATTGCCACCACCTGGTGCCACAGGTTAGTTACAGGTGCTGTTAATTACACAAATTAGAGAAGCATCACATGATTTTTCAAACAGTGCCAATACTTTTGTCCACTGCATTTTTTATGTTTGGGGTGGAATTATATCCAATTTGGCTTTTTGACAATTATTTTTGGGTTTTCCTTTGAAATTAAATGAAGACAATACAGTAATACCTAAACATTTCTGATTGCAATCATTTTTTGGAAAAAAACTGAATATTATCTGACAGAATTGCAGGGGTGCCAATACTTTTGGCCATCACTGTAGTAGTTTTATTACTATATTAGTAGTTATATTATCTCATGGATCATGAGAGCTGGATCATGAATGGATTATATTGCTCCATTCCGTTTTCCCTCAACCCTGTCTCAGCTGTGGAAAAACATCACCCACAACATAATGCCGCCACCACCATGCTTCTCTGTGGGCATGGGCATGGTATTGGACAGGTGACGGTGCTTGATTTCATTCAGAAATGATGTGTACACTCTGACTTTGTCCGCCTAAGGACCTTAGAAGATTACACATGACTCACCAAAATGCATACTTGTTACCACTCTCACCTTTAGCAACCACCTATACCAGTGATGACCTTTTAGAGCCTGAGTGCCCAATTTTCAACCAACAGCCACTTATTTATTGGAAAGTGCCAGCACAGCAATTTAAGCAGTAATTTATTTCTCTTTGTTCATTGACAACTTTCAATCCTTCAGCCTCCTAAGGACACCAACTCAGCTGAAAGGAGGAGGGCAAATTTGCCTATAATTGTAGGAAGATTCTGCAGGTAGATTCTTTGACTCCTGTCTGGTGAACTGCATGCTGGGTTGATGGCCTGGGTGCCCACAGAAAGGGCTCCGAGTGCCGCCTCTGGCACCAGTGCCATAGGTTCGGCACCACTGACCTATACTGATCTTGTACTAACTCCATTCTCAGGTTATTCCAACCCTCCCCAACCCTTTGCCCTCCCCCACCCTCCTCCCCATTCACTTGTTCAGTTTGTTTAATATAGTAGCTGGCTATGTATCATCCTAAAATTACTTCTATGAGATGCCCCCACGAGGGACATATGTTATGCCATGACCTATTGTAAGGCAATGTAAGGCACCTTGACGTATTGTAACTTCATGGAGGGCTATAACACCAGCATTTGGAGTGAGTTTTGATTGTGACTGCAGCATTTAAATGCTTGCCAGGAGATTCCCTGCTCGATCAGCGCCCCCCAAAGCAGTTTTAGAGGGGTGCCGATCGTTGCTATGGCAATCATGGGGTCTGATCTAAGACCCCAGGGTTGTCCATAAGGTCCTACTACAGGCAGTGTGTCAGCCATAGGCTTACAGTTCTAATACCCTACAATATATCAGTATTGCAGGTTATTATAATGAACAAACAATAGAACGATTACTTATTCATGTCCCATAGTAGGAGAAGTAAAAAAAAGTAATAAAAAAGTTTTAAAATAAAGAATAAAACAAATAAATTAATAAAAATGGCCCAAAACCCCATTACATATAAAATCTACATATAAACATAAAAAAGTGAAAATCACCATACAAACCACACATATATAGTATCACCACGTCCGTAAAGACCTGTATATTAAGAAAACATTTTCATTAAACCGATACGATGAACAGCATAAAAAAACTGTTTTTTTTCTACACCCCCCCCCCCACACACACACACAAAAAACTCACATTTAAGCAATAGGGAATAGCCACCCCAAAATGGTATCATTGAAAAATACATCTCATCAAGTAAAATATAAGATGTCACAAGGCAACATTAACAGAAAAACAAATATTTTATAGCTCACAAGAAAGCGCCCATGAACCAACTTAAAACCACTAAGTTGTACTGTATAGGGTAAAACTTGCTAATGCATGACCCCCTTCCCTTCTGCACCTCACTGTGCGCCCATACAACAATTAACGTCCACATGTGAGGTGTCCTCATACTTGGGAGAAATTGGATAACAAATATTAAAATGGGTCTTCTCTTTTTATATTTTGTGTATGTGTAAATTTTAGGGCTGAATGAACGTATCACTGACAAAATCAGACCATTCTAAATTTCACCTCCATTTTGTTTTAATTACTATGAGGATCTCAAAGGTTTAACAATCTTTCTTAAAGGAGTTTTTGTTTAAGGGGTAAAGATTTGAAAATTAACTGATATGTATGGGGGTTCTATTATTATATATTTCAAATCCCATAATAATCAATAATGATCCTCCAGTTAATTCTGAAATCTTCTTGAAAATACAGAAAACTGATGATCAATTTTTAAGGCACTTGACATCAAAACAAAATATCCAAACATTTTAAAAATTATGAAAATATAATGCAGACACATGGGAAATGTTATTTAGTAACTATCTATCTGCAAAACCAGATAATTGAAACTTGAATCTCAAAATCCCTTTGATAAGATCAAGTGTTCTAAAGTTAGAGGCCATTTATGGTTATTAATGGGGCTGAGTCGAAAGGGAACCTTCAGCCGAGTTACACATACACAGTCAGTGCAGGTTCCTTTAGAGTCTATTACCAACTGATCCCCTCTTTAGCTAAAAATTGTGTTTCCCTTACCTTCACTAAATCAATCGACGTTTACTATAGTTACTGGCATCAGAGGGGCTGTCCTGATCACCAAGCCCTCCCATCTAAGCACTTGAAAAAGAATACTGACACGGGTAAACCCATGTAATAATAGTGAGGGTAAAAAAGGGCCACATCATTAAGAAAGTGGCACATGACCGTAATACAAAAAAAAAAGCTGAAAAACCTCACCTCCTCGGCTTATACACGATTTCAATAAAAAATTAACTTACATACTGCACTGTTCTGGGCTCCCCGTATGTTGGCACGGCTCTCTGTTTCTCTCTGCCGTGACACCGACAGAGATGCGGCCGCATCATTGTGGCGCCGCTGACCGGCTGTGTTACATCAGACAGAGTAAAGAGGAGGAGCATTTGTGGATAAGACAAAGAGGAGCCTTGCCTAGATGGGGAGCACAGAAAGTGAGTATGTAAGTTATTTTTTTTATTGAATCGTGTATAAGCCGAGGTGAGTTTTCAGCACATTTTTTTTTATAGACGGTAATGTGCCCCTTTCTTAGTGATTGCTCCTTTTTTACCCTCCACTATATTCAGGGTTTACCCATAAAGAAAGTTCTCAACTGTAATCCCCAAGTGATGTTTACACAATAAATATCATTTTTAAACCCCTTTTAGTCCGTTTTATTGCTTTTTTGAACCTATCGCACAGCGATGGTCTGTGTAAATTCCAGACACTTCATGATGCCTCTGCTATGAGACACTGTGTGCATGGCCAGCTAAGCATCATAGGTTTATCTACACTTTTATTTAGCTTCTGAACTCTACTAATACTGACACATAGATACACACAGACCTTATCTGTCTGTGAGAAGCTGCGCTGCCTCCTCTGCACACTACTGCTGGACAGGAGGTGCTTCTGTATGTGTGCTCTTGCCTCCTGCCCCTCCGCCTGGAGTACAAGGAAGTTATCTTGTGACAGGAATGGCCCGACCATAGTCAAAAGGTTATGGTCGTATCCAGCACAACCAAAATGTAACGGGACTGATAATTGAAATTTTATCGTGAAATGCTGTATTTTTGTTAATTACATTAAAATTAGAGGGAATGTGTTTGTTAGTTTTCAGTGGATCCTCTGTAACCACCGCGGAGATGTACCAGCCAACACCCAACGTAGCCTAGCGGCACCGGTTTTCACCAAGCCCAGCGCAAGCGGGTTTGGACTTGCTGCAGTCGGATCCCATAGGTTGTCGGCCCAGGTGTACACTAGGCACCACGTGGCAGCCGGGTTCGAGGTAACCTTAGCGGATGACAAACTCGAAACAGGTCCAGGCACGGGTCAGGCAGGCGGGCAGAGATGCAACTAGGTTTCAAGTCCGGGATCAGCAACGGGGTCCAGGCAGTTGGAACGGTAACACAGGTACACGGCACACAGCCCTCAGGAACTGGTACACGACTCAGGAACGGGAAACACGAAATACACTGGACGCAGGAAATACAGATACGCAGAACCCATGAATACTCGCGAGGAAGCTTCTCTAAGCTAAGATGCACAGATAAAAATCGGCAGGGGAATGATAACAAAATGGTTATAGCCAAAACAGGAAATGACCAATACGAACACTGTGCTCTGGCCCTTAATCTTTGTGGACAGGCCTGCGCGCTAGCGCGCCCTAGGGAGGTCTGGGCGCGCGCTAAGACCTTGTCCCTGACGGGAGCGGGAGCCAGAGAGATGTGATTCACCGGAAGCGGCCCGTGAGCGGTGAGGCACGGGTTCCCCGCGATCCGCGATATGGATCGCGGGGTTGCCCGCAAACGGTTCACAGTGCACCCGCGATCCTTGTTATGGATCTCGGGGTGACCTTGACAGTGTGTTATGTTTTGTTCATTTCTGAGTAATATTTAAAGAATCTTGTCTTTGTGATAACCCTTTAGTACCTGCCATTTGTGTAGGTTGCCCCTTCTTTGCCAACAAGTATTAATCAGTGCACCGCCTAATATGTTCACTATTATTCTTAGGCTATCTGTACACAGCATGGACATGAACATTTTTATTAGTAACTAATTGGGTCGTTTAAATACACAGAACATTTTGAAATGTTTCAAATGGTTTACCCAATTCAAAGACTGTTTTCATAAATGGTTAAATATATAAACCAATATTCTGCTATTTTGAAGTCAACATGTAACAGAAACGGAAGTCAAAAACGTTGGCTTACGTCTTAATCGTTCTACATAGTTAAAGTGACACTGCTGTGTTGAAAATAGCCTTGGTCATCAAGGCGCAAATGAGCTTGGTTCCTAAGGGGTTAAAGTGAACATCCTTTAGGGTTTAAATATTTTAGCAGTTATCTATCAGGGTGCATGTGCTTGTAATTGTGTGTTTTCAATGAAGAGAATCAATAAATCTACATCCATCTTTCCAGTCCTGTGACTACTAGGAACACACACAATGGTATATGTGTCTACAGCACCACCAAAAAAAATCTTGACCTTGAGCCAAGCAATAAGAGCCAGGGCACTTTTGTTTACCATAACAGTCACATTTTTATTATATAGCCTGTCGTAAATCAGAATGTCCCCAGGATTTTCAAATCCTTTGATTGTCACTGCCTAGTGTGTAAAATGTTGTGTATTTCTGTTTCATCATAACATAGTCTGAACAAAGAACTATATTCTCCATCAATATACTCACCCAACAGATATCGCCCTGATTTTTTCACTCTCTTTTAGGTACCACTAAACAGCATCTCTCCACAGCAAAACTTAAGTCTTTTCTGCATATTGAGGGTTGTTTTCTCCGCCATACCATGCCGGCAAGCTGACGGCGCTTCAAAAGATGGTGGCCGCATGCACGCCCCCATCGTGCCCAGGATCGTTTGCGTCCCCGATGGTAATCAGGGAGCAGCGATCGTCGCCATGACAGCCTCGAATTTCAGCACATTGTAATGAAGAGAGGACTACTCCATCTACAGCCATACTTTGTTATGGTGGATCGATCAGACAACCTAGAGTTAAAGCACCCTGGGAGTCTGAAAATAGTAAAATAGGATTCTGGGAAGGTATGGCCAAGATATGTTTTCCAGGTGATGAAAAACATCAATGCCCCTTCTTAACCTGAAGTATCATCCCTGCAATAATTCTTATGGCTATCGCCTACAACAGATCTTGCTGTGCTGCATCTTGTGGGATACTTTTGTTTCAAAGGGTCCTGCCTTTCAATGTAGTCAAAGGAGCCCATTGTTTCCATTTAACACCTTGGAAAATGTATTTGCATTCTATACGAATTCCCCATGGATCATCTATTGCTTTTAGTCCCTCAACAGCTATAAGGCGTCTTAATTGGCAACTCTCGCATAAGGAGAGATGCTTACATTCTGACCCTAGTCACTGGTTATGCAGCCGAATTCCCATACCCTCCTGGTTTCCTGTATCAGTTGTGATATTTTTCACTATCCTATTCAAGAAGTATCTGTTACCTCTTGCATTTTTAATTTGACTCATTAGATTAAGAACTTTCACCCCATTATGCCTAAAATGTGTTACGGAAACTTTTCTAACCAGTAAAAGGTCAACCCCAGCACATAGCCCCCAAGTAGATAGTAGCACACAAAACTTTGCTGCCTACCACCTGATGAATCTTGCTGTGTGCCCTCTTAGTTTGCAGACAGCACCAATTGCTGAGTAAAAAGAACCTATGGCTTGCACCATATGCACATCCCAAGTCCATGCTCGTGAACCATAGGTACCGCACCCTTGCTCTCGGGGGCAACCTATATAAATGCCATTGTGTATCATGTTGTCATTCACACTATGGCAAAAGTGAGGATTCAAATAGACTCAGGGCATGTAGGAAACGAGGCCTATTTAATGTAAGATAAATTGTATATTCTTTATATATTACTCATGGAAAAGAATACTAATAAAGTCCAGCAAATTTACAGAACAATGAGCCAAATTATAGCTCAATCTACCCTGCTCCGAGCTGGTGTAGTTTTGGGATTCTGACAAAATGGTTCCATTTTTCTCAAGCATCAGGAAGGTTACATTGGTGTAGCACAACACACCTATTGGGGGGTCATTTATCATTAAGCGTTTTTTTTTGCGATAGTTCTAGTTCTATGTCTTGGTGCCCTTCAGATTTTATTAACAAAATTTATTAAAGTGGTAATAAGTACTAATACCCACCCTGGGTACAATTTTTACTTTACTCAATGTGTAATAGACAGCAAAATCTAAGTTGTACGCCCGTTCTGCAATGGTCCATGTGCTGCAGGGCCGAACAGGAACCATGGCTGCCTTCCTTGTCCTCCTCCTTCATGTCGCTCTCCGCTCTCCTCTCGCGGGCCTTTTGCCACTGCGTGCTGCTGAGGGTCAAAGTGCAGGAGGTTCTATTTGTTGAGACTCCGACCTGACAAGGCTGCCTGCTCACTTTTCATGATGAGTTTATGGTTGGTCCCCAGGCAACCGAATTCCACATAAGAATGAACTTATGGAGACAGCTATATGTAAAACCCTTGAATTTATTTTAATAACATCAAATTCAAAACATATTATGATTTTTTGTGTGAATAGCCTTTAATGTAAGGCCCAGAATAGATCCTCGTGTATGATCAGGTCACTGTCACAAAAATGTTTAGCAACATTTGGTCACCTTATCTTAATAGGATTATTGCTACAACTATTCTCTGGTCACTTGTGAATTATCAGCTAAGACGTTAGTACACGTTTACATTAATTACTCATCATAGACTGCTGCAGCTGATAAGCAGCTCAAAAGACTATCATCAATAAGCTAGGCAGCATCGAAAAGAACTAATTAAAAATAACCGGGAGTACGGGAACACATGAAATAAAGTATTTCAGTACATAGAAAAAATGCTTTCCAGTTTCAGAACAACTTTCTAAACAGACCATTCACTACTAGTGCTGAAGACAACCTTGTGGCATTTAGTTCGGGTTCAGCAGCTACCAGATATCTCTACTGCGGCCCGATCCAACAAAGAAACTCTGCTTGCACTGTGGTATTATCCAGAAAGAAAACTGCTTGCAAATGTATTTATGTGCATTGCGGAGTTTTCTTTCACGCTTGCAGTGTGTCTGGCTTGTCCAAAACTATGCACGCCAAAGGGCGTTCTAATGCTGATTTGGCACCAGTTTGCCCTTTTAGCTGGAAAGTCCACATAAGTGGGTGCACGCCCATTAAACTATGCCTAGAAACGTGTGGGATGGCGCATGCATGTGCACCAAATTAATATCTAGCAGACTCTGCTCATTAGTGCATTTTCCCTCACTAAGATAAATCTGGGTCTAGAGGCAGATTACTAAGAATGTGTAAACTGCAACAAAAAGTGTCTCGGCCTGGTAGAATGCCTGGATGCAACATTAGAACATGCTCCAGAACTCTGAATCGTGTGGCTTCCCTGCGCTTACCCGACAGAGTTCACCACTTTTTGTGGTGCACCTTTCCATCAGGGGTGCACAGACTTTGCATTTAAATATGGCGTACAGGCCGTCTAAGCCCCGGCACGCCCCGATTTGTGTGCTGATGCCTATGCACTGTGCCACAAAGGTCCATGCAGCAACATGGGTGCAGTACACTTCTTAATTGCTGCCCTTAGTAATGTTGTTCCAATGGACTTTAACTACCCGGTCCTGTCGCGATCCCACGCGCTTTGTCCGACGAGGAGTCGGGCCGGCGCGATTCATGAAATTTTCGCCCCAATTCTGCAATCGTCGCTTCCCCGTTGAGTCCGCCGGGAGTTCACCTGCTCTTCCGGTCATGATGAGTGCTCAATCTTGCTACACAATTGCGTTTTTAAAATTTCGCGGTTTGCCCTTCCCCTGATTTCTGTCTTTGCAAGCCAGCGTTCCGATGCGCCAAAATCCATTGCGTGCTCAAATCCCGGGGCAATTCGTCCAAAGAGAAATCGTCTGAAACCCGACGACAATGCGTCCGCGGTCCCTAGTAAAATGAGCCCCAATGTCTTTTGTAACTTTACCCCCTAAGATTACCCCGGTAGTTTGTACTTCTGGTCGTGTATATTTACCGGTGAAAATAGACTTTGTAAAAAATGTTGAAACATTTGCCATTTATTAAATTCCAAATACTACATGTCTTTCTTCAAAAACCTCCCGCCAACAGCGCACCGCAGCCATACTGGCACAAGGTGTCAGACTAGACAATGGTAGCAAACTAAACCTGCACCATCCCTGCGGGCTTGTGCCCTTCAGCAGATATACCGGGTAACCGCCCTGCTAAGTCCAACCTCTTCGAAACCTAACTAACGACCTCATGGATCCTACATCCCCTACAGAGAAGAAAACTGAGTTGTCTGAAACAGTCTGCTGGATGGTGATGCAGACGGAACCACCAGGAAGGGGGAAATCTGAGATAGGTCGCTTGCACACATTTTGTTGTAGGAAAAACATCAGCCCTAAACCGAAAGGGGGTTCACACTAGAGAATAAGACACAGAGAGGGACAAACAACAGATAATAGCAAGGGCAGACAAAACTGGGTCAAATCCAAGATGGCAGCAGAACACCAAAATGTATAGCTAGGGAATAGTTGAATAAATGTAGCTAAAGCCGGATACATAGAATTTCAAAGATTTAGCACTAGCAACAGCAAGGACAACGAGTGAGACCGCAAAAAGCAACAATTTGTGAAAGGACCTGGCAAACAAAAAGCGAGTATGGACAACTGCCCCCAGCACTGACTGTTCAGCTGTCCATCACTCAAGCCACAAATGCATACAAAACTCACACCCAGCTTTCCCCGAGAGAAAGATCCTGAAAGGTAGCTGTCAATCACAGGCTGGCCGAGGTGTGGTTTTCAAGCTAGAATCATGAGACCTGATCCCATTCATACCAATTCAGTGAGTATTGACCTTTCCACCAAATTAGTTACTACTAACTTAACATCTCTCTTCATATGACCTTATTATACCCTTTTCCTGAACCTGTTCACGTAAATTAATCTACCATCCTTCAGGTAACACGGAGAGGGCTCATGGCGGGTCCTTTATACAGGCGGTGTAATTTACATCATATGGTGGTGTTGAAAATAGCAAAATTGACTGTATGTAACCACACTGGCACTAGAAGGTTGAGACATAATCTTTGCTTGTAAAATCTGCAGGACCTCAGAAAAACACAATACCATATATACTCAACTAAATCAATATATAGCAGAGTTTTCCCCACTCGGCTTATACTCGATTCAAAAAAAACTAAAAGTGTACTCACCTCACGGTGTGTACCCTTTTTTTGTTCTTTCCTACCTTGCATTATATTGGGGGCAGGGACTGTCAGGCGTTAGATCAGTGGATCCTCGGACCACCGCGGGAGATGGACTAGCTAACCCGGGACCGGAGCCTATATCACCAGAGCCTCCGCAAATTCCGGGTCCGCACAGAGGTACGCAGTGGGAACGGAACACAGGCACACAGAGGAACTCGGGTAAGCACGGCACCACCGGACTCAGAGCGGGAACACACAGAACGCAGGAATACACATAATACACGGAACGCAGGAATACTCGCTTTGACGGCCCTTTCTCTCAGGTCTCTAAGGCTATGATGCACAAAATCCGGCAGGGACCCAGGAAGAGGCAGATTCTTACGGTGAGGTGTTCATCCCAGTGCACACCAATTAGCGTTGCGTCCGGCCCTTTAAATTTCGGCAGAGCCGCGCGCGCCCAGGAGGCGGGGACGCGTGCGCACGCAGTCCTGCAGAGCAGCTGAGCCGAGAGGTGAGTGAGGAGACCCGGCCCCTTGGCGGGAGCAGCGGATCGCCGCGATCCGAGACATGTATCCTCGGGAGCCCCGTGAATTAAAACCCCCCCCCCCTTCGGCCTCCTCTCTTCTTGGCCTGAGAAACGTAGGAGCATGCTCTTTGTCCATATGTTTAATCCTCTGGCTCCCAATATCTCTCCTCAGACCAAATCCTTTCCAGGTCCTACAGAAACAACCGCCTACCTCTCACTGTCTTGTATCCAGGATCTCCTTCACCTCGAAGACATCAGTAAGTCCGCTTGTGTGTACCGGAGGGAGAGAACTGCGGTGAAGTGGGTATTTAAGATGACTGGCTTGAGGAGGGAAACTGAGGAGTTTGGGTATGCGCATGCTGGTCAATGGACCTCAGAACCGGGGTCCCAATTTGTAGCCGGGATCTTCAGTCGGACTACCTGCGGATATCCAGACCCTGTCACCAGAGCTAAGACGGAAGGCCGACATTCTTGTCCCTTGATGCTTGTCTGGCAGAGGTTTTTGGAGGCAATGAGGTACTACGTGTTTCCCTAGATGGCTTTTAGTCCTGTACCATTACCCCACACAGGACACCTGCAGACATCAGTACGGCAGAGAGAGGAGCCGTGGGTGCAGTCCTTAATTAATCAGAAGGGAGCAGAACCACAGAAGTGGGTCCAGGATTGTAGGAAAACTCCGCCCATGGTAAAGAAAGAAGCCTCAGTCCGTCCTTACGAGCGGACACAAAGTTGCGAGATATCACCCCAAGTCTGATTCACCCTCTTCACGTTGCCTTTGGGCTGAGGATGATGGTCAGAGAAAAGAATGTCCAATTTTCAACTTTGCACTGTTGCACAGTGATCTCCAGAACTTGGACACGACACGCACACCTCGATCATAAACGATGTGCCGGGGAAGGATGACCGAAGACGTCTGAAGCAGAAGACTGGCTAGACGTGGGGCTGAAGGCAAACCTGGTAGAGGGGACAAAATGGACCTCTTTAGAGAGGCGTTATTGCCAGATGATGCGGCCAAGATCCGTAATGTCAGTAAAGTCCATAGTCACGTGAAGCCCCCGTGCAGGTAGTCATTGGTAACGGCAAACAGAAGACTCAGCTGGTTGTTTTTCGTGAGGGCTTTTTTGCGAGCACAAGGGCACAAGAACCGCACAAATCTAACGCCTTGACCAAATCAAGCCACCAATATAAACGGGAAATCAGGGCCACAGAGCGCTGCACCCAATGTGCCCAGCCACTCGGAAAATGTCGCCAGGTCAGATCCTCTTCGCAGTCCAGGTCGTACATAAGGCCTTGCCGGGAGTATTGCCGACTGTCCACCTTGCTGCCAGCACAAGCCTCCTCTGAGGAATGATGTGTTTCGGACATAGTCCTCCCTCATAACATCGGCAAGCACGTGACGAGGGCGCACCTTATGTTTTTCTCGGCTGGGCGAAATGGATCTGGAAGTCAAAACGGGAAATAATAAGGGACCACCGAGGCTTGAACGTGGGTTCAACCGGTTGAGCTGTCTTTAGGTACTTGAGGTTCTTGTGGTCCTGAAATAGCTGACTGACTGGAATCGACTCCCTCCCAGATGACGCCATTCCTCCAAGGCAAGCTTTGATAGCCAGCACTCACTACCCCATAGAGATAATTCCTCTCTGCAGAGGAAAAATTTTTTGGAGAGAAGCCGGCAGGATACGAGTTCGGCCCCTAGGCCCTTCTGGTAAGAACCCCTCCACTCCTCGGAAGAGGCATCTCTTCCAGCAAGAATGGCTTTTCGGTAATCGGTCGGTAAGACAGATGCAGAAGACAACGACAGTCTTTATCCGTGATGGCCTCCTCAGCCGCTGAGGCCAGAGACAGAATTGACACCTTCTTTGTTCAGCGCCACCATGGGAGCTACCAGGGATAAAAAAATGGGAATGAATTGCCTATATAATTGGCAAAGCCGGAATCTTTGGAGTATCACACTCCCATGGCTGGCCCACGAGAACTGTGGATAGTTTAGCGGTATCCAGTCTGCAGGCCTCTGTCGGAAATAATGTAGCCAAGGAAAAACAAAAAAAAAAATTTTTTGGACGGCTCCTTTGATGAAGTGCAGTTTTCAGTTGGCATAGGAATGGGTAGTCTGAGGCGACTGCCACTTTGCCGGACTGTGGGTGATGGACTCAATCACAAAACACGAGGATGTCATCCAGGTAAACCACAACCAGTCTGTACAATAAGTCCCTGAACATATCATTACAACTTCCCGGAAACGCTGGCGCATTAAAAAGTCCAAAGGGCAATAACTAAATTATTCAAAATGCCCTCACGGTGTTATGGTGGTCTCCACTTTCACCCTTCCTGATTCGATACGATTGTAGCACCACGAAGATCCACTTGGTAAGACTCTCGTGCCCCGTAATACTATCAAACACTCATCGGCAAGGGGGTTGGCAGGGGTTGCATCTTACGTGACTGTTAAGACCGCGATAGTCCTATAACCGTGGCGAAGAGAGCCAGCTTTCTTGGATGACAAAAAAGAACATGCTCCCCTGAGAGGGGGTTATGTATGAAACCTCTTTGAAGATTTTCCTTAATATATTCGACATTGCGCTTTTTGGTACCGAGAGCGGGTACACCCGAACCCCCTGGAGGAGAAGAGCCGGGCATCAAGTCGATGGGGCAATCGTAGTGACGATTGTGACAGGAAGAGTCTCAGACTGTTTTTTGTAAACACTCTGCGAATCCAGTATGGAGCGGGGAGCCCCTACAGGGGCTTGGAGACAAGTGGAGTTCCAGACAGGGAGTTCACGAGGGATCTTTCCACTTACCATGATAAGAACCACCGGTCCCAACGAGAATCTCCCCAGGGACCAGTCCACACAGGTGCATTTTGCTCGCAACCAGGGGAGACCCACAGAGGTGGAATTGCTTTGGGGTAGTACAAAAAAACAAGTCTTTCTTTAGTAAGCTCAACTTGCATAAGCCTGGGTTCCGTGCGAAACCGGATGGGCACGGAAAGAATCTGGCCACTACTGAGGCAATGGACAATGGTTTCTCAAGAGAACACTGGGAAGTATTCCGGGAGCGTGAGACCAGGCTGCTCATAAAGTTCGGTGTAGAGCCTGAATCCGGAAAGCCGAAAACTTGGTTCTGGTTGCCGGTGTCTATGCCTGAGGAGCACAGAATAATCAGACGTGAGAGAGCTTGGCCACACACCTAGGGACGCTTCTCCCAAGCCCTAGGTGCTGGCGTTTACCGGACGTTGGGGCGACGGACAAGTCCCGATGAGTGCCCTGGGATTTGGCACTCATACAGACAAAGGTTTCTCCTGTCTTCTTCTTGAACGCTCTTGTAATAGAGACCGGATTCCTGTCCACACTGCATAGTTTCCTCAGAGACATACAGCGAAGGCTGGAGCGGCCTTTGGAAGGAAATGCTAGGCGGGAACACGTCTTACCTGACTTGGATGCTCATAAAAGCGAAGTTCCTCGCCGAATTCCTTAAACCGGACTCATCCGAGTGGCCAGTTGTGATGAGACACCCAGAGTTGACTGTAGATCCCGAGCCGCCATCGCAGCTCTATTGACCCTGTGGCGAGAGTCCTTTCTTAAAGGTGGCGATGAGAGCTGCACGTTCCAGGCCAGTTCAGAGGCCAGGTGCGGACTGACTGCATACGCTCCCACAGATCAGTTGCCCTTTGCGCAGTGTTCCAACGCAGTCCGTCTCGGCAGAAGAAGCCCGTGCTGGTTCCTCAAAAACTGCCCGGAACTCCTGCCAAAAAGCCGCAAGATTAGCCGTGACCGGGTCGCCTCTATCCCAAAGAGGAGTGGCCCAGGCCATGCTTTCCGCATAGCGGAGACCTTGACGCGAATGCACCATTGGAACGCTCCGTTGGACAAATTGCAAAGGCATAAGTCTATTTGTAGAAGCATTGAGTAAATAACCCCTGCCTGTTTGGGGTCTCCGTCAAATTTGCTGGCATAGACGCCGTAAGTCGTGGTGCAGCAGCAGGAAGGCAGACCGGGGTGCGGAGCCACGGGAGCAGACCGGAACCTGTTGCTGTTTCTGGGCGTCTAGCAGCTGTTCAGCATGGTGTGACTTAATCCGCTGTTGCGCGTTGATTGCAATCTACCGGGATTGCTGAACCCTATGGCGCAAATTTTGGTCGTAGTGGGAAGCCGAACCTCGGCAGATCCATGGCCGGAACTTACTGTTAGGATCAGTGGATCCTCTGGACACGCGAATGTAACTAGCCAAAACCTGGGAACCGGAGTCTGCGGCACTGGTATTCACCAGAGCCTTCCGCAAAGCGGTTGGACTTGCTGTGGCAGGATACCACTGGTTCGTTCACAGTGTGACTAGCACCGTGTGGGCAGCCGAGGTTGAGGTACCTTAGCGGATACAATCTCGTAGTCAGGTCAGTCACCGGGTCAGGGCAGGCGGCAGAGATGCAACGTCAAGTTCCAAGTCCGAGGTTCAGCAAACAGGGGTCCATTCAGAGTGGGAACGGGAACACATGCCACACAGATGAACTCGGGTATACACAGCACACAGGACTCAGGAGCGGGAACCACAGGAACGCAGGAATACACAGAATACAGGAATACTCGCTTGGAACTTTCTCTAAGGCTATGAGGCACAAAGATCCGGCAGGGCACGTAAGAGGCAGGATTCTTAAGGTGAGGTGGTTCAGCCCAGTGACCATTAGCGGTGCTCTGGCCTTTAATTTTTCAGCAGGATCCCCCGTGCGCCTAGAGGCGGGATCGCGACGGCAGTCCGGGGAAGGGCAGAAGCCGGAGAGGTGATTGAGGAGAACCAGCTGCAGCGGGGCACACGGGGGACACGGATGCGCCTGCGATCCGGACAGGTGATCGCGGGTTCCCTGACCAGGCTATTCTACAGGGGCTGGCAGGCTTATACCTGAAGGGGCTGGCGGGTATACCCTAGAGGAGGCGGCAGGCTATATACTACAGGGGCCGTAACCATGCAATTCCACCCTCGCCTTAAATCACTTCAACATGGTTTTTCCCATTTTTGTGTTAAAATTAAGGGGTCGTCTGCTTATACTTGGTTGGCTTATACTATATTTATGTATATTCACCTGGGAACGCCCATCACCATCCTATGCATTTAGAAATAAACCGAACAGAATATACATAAACCTCATTAAAAGTTTCTATGAAAGACCCTAACTAATTGATCGTGGTAATGCTGTCAAAGCAGAGTCCCACACAGTCACATCACAATGTTATTGGACGAAACTTGGATTACAGGAACCTGTCACAGAACCTTTTTCCTGCTCCCTGTCCCCATAGAGAAGTGTACCACCCCCTGCCAAGGTGTTTCAGTAAACTGGCTTTTTTTGGAAAAAAAGGAAATAAGGTATCATCAAAATTTACCTTTCCTGTGTTGACGAGCTGGTCCCTGGTCCATTGGAGTGCCCATTGAGGATGGGTAGACATCTTTTAAACCCTGTGTGGAAGCAAGTGGGGTAATTGGGTTACTTGGAGTTTTTTATTTGAAATCATGCGACGGAGCGTTTCCCTGACGTGGTGGGGGAACTGCTCCTCACTGGCCACTCATGGGAGAGCCAAAAATGCTCCTGGTGAAGGTTTCCCTAACATTTATAATTTTGGGCCTACCTCAGTGAGTGACTGTTGTGACCACAGCACATACAGGTATCTTGTACTCCGAGCACTCCTACATTACAGCATGGCTCGAGTGTTCTACTTCTATGATAGTAAGGGTTTAAATTATATGTGATGTGATCATTTTCACACCCGTTAACCAGCTGGTGTTTGGTCCCTTCTCATTTTGGTTTGTTGTTAATGTATCGGATTGGTTGCTGGTGTTTCCCATTGATTTTTCGTCCTTATCATAAGGTTTTGCTCTAACCAGGCTACAGAATATCCAATCACCATACCGGCACCATCTTTATTACTACACTGTCCAACTGCTCGTTATACACTTTAATTTCTTCAGCCAATCACTGGCGGCAACTCGTGGCATTTAGGCATGTAACATGTCAACAATCGCCTGCAGTTCAAAAAACCGAGCCTCAGTATTGGGAAGAAGTTGATTTGACGCCTTTTGAACGTGCATGGTTGTTGGTGCCAGAGGGCTGGTCTAGTATTTCAGAACTGCTGATCTACTGGGATTTTTCACGCACAACCATCCTCTGAGGTTTACAGAGAATGGTCCAAAAAAAAACATCATGATCGGCGTATTTTGGGGCGGAAATGCTTGTTGATGCCGGGTCACTAGGAGAATTTCAGACGGTTTCGAGCTGATAGCACGGCAACAGTGACTCAATCGCCACCCGTTACAACCAGGGCGCAGAAGAGTATCTCTGAACGCACAGTACGTCGCACTTTGAGGCAATTGGCTACAGGAGCAGAAGACCTGGCATCAACAACATGACGCACGGATCCCTCTGCCTTGTATCAACGTTCGGCTGGTGGTGGTGGTGTCATGGTGTGGGAATATTTTCTTGGCACTTTTGTCCCCTTGGTAACCCAATTGAGCATCGTTACACGCCAAATGGCCTACCTGATGTTGTTGCTCGCACCATGCCCCCTGCCCTTTATGACCACAATGTACCCACATCTGATGGCTACTTTCAGCGGATAATCGCCATGTCATAAGCTGGAATCATCTCAATGGTTTCTTGAACATGACATGAGTTCACTGTACTCAATGGCCTTCCACATCACCAGATCTCATCCAATAGAGCATCTTTGGGAGGTGGTGGAACGGGAGATTCGCATCAGGGATGTGCAGCCAACAATCGCGTCAACTGTGGTGATGCCATCATGTCAATATGGACCAATCTCTGGGAATGCTGTCAGCACCTTGGTTGAATCGATGCCACGAAGAATTGAGGCAGTTCTGAAGGCAAAAGGGGGTCCAACCCGTTACTAGCATGAGTACCTAATAAAGTGGTCGTGGTGTCGTATTTGAATATCACAATTTGTAAAGTAACACCCCTACTGTGGATGTTTGTGCTGTTTTGGACCACCAAGGGCATACAGTCTAGAAGAAAGCATAACTGAATGGCAGAAAACAGTTGCCACACCCCTACGATTCACACAGGGGGGCGCGACTGTTAATAAATGGCCCAGTTTTGCCTAGGACTGCCAGCCAAAGTCACGTGTCCTGTCATAACAGTCCGAAGGGAGTATGCAGTTGGCAGATTTAGTTATTTTAAAAATATCATCCAATACGGGTGCAAAAAAAATTTTTAAAAGTTTGGTAGAAAAGAAAAAAAAGAAATAAAAGTTAAAATCACCATTTCGCCTAGAACCAAATAAAGAAACAACCAAAATGTAAGTTGTTTCCGCGCCTGTCTTCTTCTTCTGCCGGCGCCGCCATTGTTTTCTCCGGTGGGCCGACCTGTTATGGACGTCAGCAGCGGCGCGTTCATACTAGGCGCCGCCTGGGATAAAAACAATGGCGCACCCGGCAGAAAGAAAGAGCGGCGCGAGCCTGAAATGACCGCACCGTGGACATCGGTGGAGCAGCGCTCCCGCATCGGGCCACGAGGTTGAGTATATCCGTTTTGTGGTTTTTTTAAATGCCGGGCTCGCTGTATATTAGTGGGGGCAAGCTGTATATAACTTGGGGCAAGCTATATACTACTGGGGGCAAGCTGTAAACTACTGGGGGCAGGCTGTATACTACTGGGGCAAGCTGTATACTACTGGGGCCAGCCTGTATCTACTGGGCAGCTGTATACTACTGGGCAAGCCCTATATACTCCTGGGGGCAAGCTGGAAATACCTGGGGCAGGCTTGTATACTACTGGGGCAAGGCGTTACTACTGGGCAGCTGTATACTACTGGGGGGCAGCGCTATTACTGGGTGCAGGCTGTATACTACTGTGGCAGCTGTAACTACTGGGGCAGGTCTGTTATACTACTGGGGCAAGCTGTATAACTACTGGGGGCAGGCTTAAACTACTGGGGGAAAGCGTACTACTGGGGGAAAGCTGTACCTACTGGGGGAAACTGTAAATACTGGGGGCAGCTGTATACTCTGTGCAGTCTTTATTCTACTGGGTGCAGGCTGGCTATTACTGGGGGGGCCTTGTGGACCCATGCAGTGCCACCCTCAGGCTTATCGCAAGTCAATAGTTTTCCTAGTGGTTGGGATGGCAAAATTACGGTCTCGGCTTATACTCGGTCGGCTTTATACTCGAGTATATACGGTAATAAAGTGTGGTCGCAGCCACTTCATAAAAAAAAACAATCCTCTTCATTTTTATGGGGCATTATATATTATATTATTATTCATATAACCCCTAATAAAAAGACACACATAATACAAAAAATTAGATTGCCCCGCAATATAAATAATCGTTATATTGTCCGCGCAGAGATCTCATGAGATGGGTGAAAGGGCCGGAGATTTTTATAGATAGATAACTAAAGAAATTAAATATAGAAAAAAAATGGTGCAGACAACAAAAAGTGAAATGATGAAAATGAGCTATCCTGAATCCTCTCACCACTGGAAAGTCCCATTGATATAAAATAAAAAGCCAACCCCTGAATATGAAATAAGTGTTATTTTTAGTCTACTATTGTATGTTTACAGGTCAGGCCTTCGGCTGCGCTGCCCGCAGCTCAAACTACTGCGGCAGAGCAGGAGTCCGGGGTACTCGGACGAGGGCGGCAAGCTACCAGGAGCTTGCGCGCTTTAGATTCCCTAGATTACCATTACTGGTAGCGGAGTAACGCGGCTACTGGGCGTTGAATAGCCGCTACTAGTAGCCTCATGTCCGCTACTCCACGCCCCATGCGCATAAAAAATTTAGCATATAGCTGCAATAAAGTTTTCTAAACTACAACCCGGACGTGAGGATTAGCCCAAAAAGGCTTCCTCACGTCCCATCCATCACCTACCACACCTTCTACCCTTATAGGTAAATCTGGGTGGTAGGTTCCCTTTACAGAGGCCACAACATGCAGGGGTAGTAATAAAATACCATTTATTTCACTTCTTCTGGCGTGCTGCATTTATGTGACTAGGTAGTGGAAGAGAGCTGGACAATATAAAAAAAAAGAAAGACCGGAAATAGAAAGATCATGCGATAGATTGTTAAAGATAAACATGATATAGAAGAGATAGCATGACAACTAGTAGAAAATGTTCACATAACGAATTTTACTGGTATAACATAACAGATAGATTGAAATAGATTAGAAATGAGTTAGAAAGACTGATATAATGACATGAGACATAACATATCTATCTATATATCGGCAATTATATATTTTAGAAAGACGAATATATATGAATAGACAGATCACAGATATAATGATAGAAAACCTCAGATTTATAAACTTTACTATTGGGGACATATTCAGGCTCCAGTGTCTGAGTTGTGAGATTGTCCCCAGCTTTACCCTCCTCCATAGTTCCCGACCAAACGTGACACTGCCCCCCTACTGCATTACAGCAACTTACTGCAGCCCTGCACAACATTGGAGGAGTGGATACAGCATGGACATATTGCAGCTTGGCTGTCATTTTTAGGTGGTTTACAGGATTCCAATACCTCTGTCCTTTATAAAAGTATATTGGACATATGGGGCAGATTTACATTTTGCGATCCACGCGCCATTCTCTGCGGTGGATTTGGGTCCGGCCGGATTCCCTAAGGTATTCCTCCGAGGCCCCGAAATGCACTCAAGTTCACCGCCTAACCTGGGGGGTACAGAGTCTCTCGACACATTTTTTTTTCTTTTAAATGCGGCGGTTTTTCCGATCTGTTGGGTTTTTCGTTTGGCCACGCCCTCCAATATCCCCACGTGGCATGCAGGCGCGATGCGCCACATCCGATCGCGTGAGTCCAAAATCCCGGGAAATAAACGGGAAAATCGCGCAACGGAAATATTCGCGTAACAACGTCGGGAACCCGCGAATACCGGGCCCTTGTAATGACCCCCTATCTGTCATCCCTTTCCCATGGGGACCTATGTTTAGAATCTTCTTTAACGAGACAGATAATAATAGGAATAGGGCGCTAATAATTGCAGCACTAGCTTTTAGAGTCTTTGAATAGGACTATCAGGACCTATTAGTTTGTAGTAACTAGTTATTACAGCAGATATAGGAGTCTGGATGTTCTCAGATTCTCACACATTGACTGATTAATATACATAGTTAGAACTGTGTCAAAATAGATCTACAGCTGTGTTTCTCTGCAGAAAGAATAATGTTTAAATCCATCTAATACCAAATAAGTAACTACTACGCTTCAGTGGGTTAATATGCTGTTCTGTCTATATTATAGAGCATGGTGGCAACCTATGGCACGGGTGCCAGAGGTGGCCCTCAGAGCCCTCTGTCATGGGCACCCCTGCCATCACCCAAAAAAGGGGCATGGTTCGCCATAACAGACTCAAATACCTCTTGCAGTCCCAGGCAGCCCCAGGACCTAGAAGGAAGCTACAATGATAATCCAAGCTTTTTCTCCTTCCTTTCTACTGTATTGGTGGTTGTAGTTGTGGCACTCGGTGTGTAAAGAAGGTTAAAAACAGTGTGACAATCTGTGATTTTAAAGGGGTTTGCCCATGAAAGAAAGTCTTAAATTGTACAACCGTTAGTGATGTTTACACAGAAAGAATGTCACTGTGTCCCTGCATCCTGGCCTTGGATGCAGGCACACCCGTGCCCCTCTCGCGTGGTAACAGCGCTGCCCTGGGGGGAGGTGCCCGGTTCCCTGCCCACACTCACCTCTCCAACGCCGTCTTTCCTAGGTGCCACACACGCGCATCCCCGATAATCACGTGCACTGGTACTCAAGATTTAAAAGGGCCAGCGCATCGCTGATTGGTGCTGTCCACTTCTGGGTTTTTTATTTAATCCGTCGGCTCCCATATCACCCTGCCTATCTTGGGCTACCAGCCTTAGAGAAGCTTTCCTGGATTCCTGTGGTTCCCCTGCGTTTGTTTTCCCCTTCCTGCTTTGCCTGTCGTCCTGTTTTCTTGACCCCGATCTTGAACCCTGAACTCTGCATCTCTGCCGCCGCCCGACTACAGCCTGTTCTTGACTACAGACTGTCTCCTGAATTGTACTTCCCCGCCGCAGCAACACCATCCCGCTTTGCGTGCAGGCTCTGGTGAAGAACAAGGTTCCACTTATATTCCCGTTCCCAGGTTCGGCTAGTCCCCATCTCCCGTGGTGGTCCAGGGGTCACTGACCGCGAGCCCTGACAAAAGATCATTTTTTAAACCCTTACGTTCCATTTTTACTTAATTTATTGGCTGTTTTAGTTCCTATACTCCGTGATGGTCAGGTAGATTTCCAGATGTTGACAGGACTCTCTAAGCAGACAGATTTATGTACACTTTCATTTACCTTGTGAACATTTTATTAGTATCTGACACATAGAAAAAGACAGATCAGAGATGAGAGATAATTATATGCATGAGATGGATATTACACATGACTACAATCACAGCTCTGCTTTATCTCACCTATTACACATGACTACAATCAAAGCTCTGCTTTATCTCACCTACAACAGATCTGCTGTGCGTTCCCCCGGATAATGTCTTATCTGTCGTGCTTGTACTCTCCTCACTATCTGCGCAGGAATTCAGTCTCTGTGTGGGGGGGAAAGGCCCCCCTTTTGCCCCAGAGTAATGGCTTGGGTGCATACAGTGTGGTGCGAGGCTAAGGTGCCCGGATGGACGTGCTCTTCCTGCATCGCTGCCTAGAGAGAAACGGAAGCCGTGGGATTGCGGTGAGGTAGTATCAGAGTTTATTGTTTTTTGTTTCATTAAGGGGGTCGACTGCTGACATTTATTAAGGGGGTCTTCCTGCTGACAATTCATTAACAGGGGGTCTCTGCTGACCATTCATTCAAGGGGGACTCTGCTGTCATCTCAAAAGGGATCCCTTCTAGAATCCATTGGGGGCTGCCTGTGGAGCAAATCTGTTCATTAAGGTGATGTCTCTGACAATTTTTATTAAGTGCAGCTGCTGTATATCTCATAAAAAGGCTCTCTGCTGAGATCCATTAGGGGGTTTTTCTGCTGAGAATCCATTAAGTGGGTTGTCTGCTGCTGACTTTTATAAGCGGGGCTGCTGTGAGCACATCATTAAGGGGACGCCTGCTGACATTTTACTAAGGGGGCATCTGCTGACATCTCATTAAGGGGGTCTCTGGTGAGAATACATAAGGGGGCCTCTGACATTTTATTTAATGGGCTGCTCTGTGGAGCCTAGCATAAGTGAGTGTCTGCTGACATGGAGCAAGGGGCCTAATGGAAATTTCTTTAAGGGGTCTCTGCTGACATCTCATGAAGGGGGTTTCCCTGAACACAAGTTAGCCCTATGCACAGGATGGGGGGGCCGAACTTGGCTGATCATGGGGTTCAGTGAATGAGACCCAACATATCCCACCACAAAACAAAGGGTTCCGATGGGTCCCACGTTCCTCCGTCAAACCCCTTGTTGCTCCTTCGAGTATGGAGCAGACGTGCATGGCTGTTTCTGCTCCCCTAATCTCTATAGAGCTGATGGAATACAGACCACCTCACTCCTTGATCTCAGCTAGATAGATTATAAGAAGAACTTCATCTTCTCCATTACTCTGGGCGGAGCAACTAGGTAAGTGGACTCCATCGACCCCTTATTTTGTGATCTGTGGGGGTCCTCACCTCCTGTGGATAGGCCTAAAAACTGTGTTCATGGGGCAAACCGCTTTAAGGGGGTGTCCTTTGACCTTTATTAAGGTGCGTCTGGGGGGCCCCCCCCCGGATATTTTATTAAGTGTTCTCTGCTGATTTCATTAAGAGGGCTTCTGCTGAACATTTCATTAAAGAGGAACCTGTCACCAGAATTTTGACCAACCCTTACTAACAATGCCTGCTGATGCGGGTTCCATGTCCTCCCATATCACCCAAAATTACCTGCCAGTGGGGCACTGTACCTTAATTACAAGACGTGTTTCTATATGCCATTAGCTTTTGTGACACATGTCTGGGTGTTTGTGACCGTCGCTCTCTCCGGCCAGGCCATTTGACAGCTCTGTGTGTCTTCCAACTACTCACTGCCCTTCCCGCGCATCATCACAGGTCCTTTAGCCTTCTATAATAGCAAAAAGTACCCATTTTACTTAGAAGTTACATATCGAGCGCCTCCATGGAGGATGAAGAGGAAGAGAAGTCATGGGGCTGCTGTGACTCAATGGAGTCAGATACATGCATGTGGTACAGTTTGCTATTGTGACTAGAGCTAAGGTAACCTGAGATGATGTCATTGGTCCACATGTCATGAATTTAACAAAGGCTCCTATGTAGCGCATAGGTTGAGGTACACTGTATATTATTTTTTTTAAAAAGGGCATGTAATGTTGTGTGTGTGTGTGGTGTACGGCAGTCCCCGGGTTACGTACAAGATAGGGTCTTGAGGTTTTGTTCTTATTTGTAATTCCGAAACATGTATGTTTCTAAGTACTAGATCCAGAACCAACAAACTTTTTTGTCCACCGTGACAATTGGAGTTTACCATTTTTTGCTGTAATTTGGACCAGTGATTATCATAAGCGCATTACTGACACCTTCAGCTGATTCTTGCATCTGGGACGATAGTAAAGCAATTCAGAAAGCTTCACCAGAGGTCATGAGGGGTCCTGTCTGTAACTATGGTTTCTGGAAGTCGGGTGTCCTTAATATGGGACACGCCTGTATATATGTTTTGGGCGTCCTCAAATAGTATATACTACCTCTCAAAGTTTTTTTTCCATGAGACACCCTATCCAGTGGTGGCGAACCTCCGAGCCCGTTTCTGTGGGCACACCAAAACTGTACTCAAAGAATTTTCCCGCATGTTCCACACAACCTGGACAATATGCTGCTTTCAGTGATATTTTAAAGTGACTACATGGGCTATTTAGGAAGAGGGAGAATGGTGTAGCCAAGGGCCTATTATCTTGTGGAAGACCCTTTGCTGGCCCCACGATTTTCTGTGTACAGAGGGACACTGGAAAGAAGCTACAATGAGAAATTTCCCTCTGTTTTCGTTTGTGTCCTCAGAGGCCCCGTAATATTAAACGTACCGTATATTTCCGGCGTATAAGACGACCTGGTGTATAAGACCCCCCTACTTTCCTGTTTTAAAATATAGGAGTTTAAGATATATTCGCCGTATAAGACTACCCCTTTTTTCAACGCCTATACAAAACACCGTTAAAAATTTAAAAAAAAAACATATTTGAATTTCAGGGTCGCTTAGTTAATTTAAATTCCTTTCATTCTCATAAACCATAAGGCATACAACACCAACATTACCATCGTCCATTTACTGTAAATGTTGGCCATACTGTACCTTAATTTTTATTTTATTAAATAATTCCATTCCACTGTACTCAGAAAGCGGGAAAATCCAAATGCCATGAAATGGTGCGCCATTTTCTGTGGGCTGGATATTATGATCCTTTCACTGCGCGCCTCCCAAATAACGGTCTACTTTCTTTGGTTTGGTCCTATTACGGGATACCAATTTGATAGTTTTTTTTTATAATGTTTCATACATTTACAAAATGAAAACCTCCTGTATCAAAAAATTATTTTTTGATTTTGCCAACTTCTGGCGCTAATAATTTTTTTTTATACTTTGTTGTACAGAGCTGTGGGTGGTGGTCATTTTTGCGAAATTTGATAATATTTTCAATGAATATCATTTTTAGGACTGTACACCTTTTGATACTTTTATAGATTTTTTAATATTTTTCAAAATGGCAAAAAAGTGCCATTGTCGACTTGGGCCTATTTTCCGTACGGGGTTAAACGCATTGAAAAAAAACCGTTATCATATTTTGATTATATCGGGGATTTCGGACGCGTCGATACCTGATTGTTTATGATTTTACTGTTTATTTATTTTAGTCTAGAGGAAATGGGGGTGATTTGAAAATTTTAGGTTTTTTTATTATAAGCTTTGGGGGTTTTTTTAACTTTTTTTTTTATTTTTATTATACATTTTTCAGACTCCCATGGTATTTACCCCTAGGTTGTCTGATCGATCCTACCAATATACTCTTCCATACTACAGATGGCGTATATGGGGATTTTCCTCATTCATTACAATGTGCTATCAGCACATTGTATGAAGGGTTCACACGAAATAGCTCGGGTTTTCGGAGACCGAGGCTACACGGAACGGATCGCCCGCCCCAATGACGTCACGGGGAGGCGGCGATCCCAGTCTAAGTCATGGCTGCGCCCCCTGCGCCGCGATTTTTTGAGGCTGCGGCAGCTTTGCCGGCACCACGCTGTGAAAACACCCTGATCGGTGCTAGCTGACCGATCGCGTGTGTTTACCGTTAAGCATTTGCTGCCATATGCAGCCAAGACTTTACCGGTATGGAGGGGCTCAGGCCTGTGAGCCCTCTCCAGGCGCGCGACCCCGACCATTCCGTGTGAATACACGGTGGGCGGCGGGATTACCGTCGTATAAATGACCCCAAGAAGACAGAAGACTTTCCTGTCTTCAAAGTCATCTTATACGCCGGATATACTTAGTTGACGAACAGGGAGCAATAAGTTACTGCTTTAATTTTTTGGGTGGCCCCTACCTGCAACCCCAAATGCAGGGTTTCCTAAAGGTTCGCTCAAAAGGTTCCCATCATTGCCCTCTGCTTGCAGAACCCCTCCCACAATGTGGAGTGGCTTGATGGGTGCGCTCCAATGAGCTTTAAAGATGTTGCAGGCCTGGTAACATGGGCTTGCCATCCTTACAGACAGAATACTCAGCTCCCAAGTTTTTAGGATGAATGGCTCTGTGTCCACAGGGTATGGATTGTTTTGCAAAATGGAGTGTTTTCTTATTCAAATTCCCTTTGCCTTGTACAAATCTCCCACTTTACACCCAAAGCAACCCCAGACCATCACTACCTCCACCATGCTTGATAGCTGGGGTCGGCATCTCCAAGATATTTTCAGTTCTTTGGTGTCTCAAATTGTCTTCTGTGTGATCCAAACACTCAAACTTAGATTTCAACTGGTCAGAACACTTTTTTTTAACCCTTAAACGCTCTGCGCCAGTAGCTCTACGGTCGGGGGCATAGCGGTAGGGTTAAACAAAAGTGTTCTGACCAGTTTGAATCTAATTTTGTAGGTGTTTTGGATCACCAGAAGAAAATTTTGAGACCCAAAAGAACTGAAAATATGCTGGAAATGCCTGACCCTCATCTATCAAGCATGGTGGGGTATTGATGGTCTGGTGTTTGCTTTGGGCGCTGGTAAAGTGGGAGATTGTACAAGGCAAAGGGAATTTGAATAAGAAACACTCATTTTGCACACAATGCCTACCCTGTGGGACAGAGCACCATAGCATCCGAAAACTGGTAGCTGGTATTCTGTCTGTAAGGAGTGGCAAGCCCAGTTACCAGACCCTCAACATCTTTAACTCATGGAGCTCATCCCATCCAGCCCTCCAACTTGTGGGAGGGGGCTTCTGAAAGCATAGGGCTGATGGCAAACCTTTTAGCGACCTTTTAGCGAAACCCGCATTTGGGGTGCAAGGTGCCACCCAAAAATTAACGCAGTAACTTATTGCTCCCTTTTCTTAACTACCGGTATATTCCGGCGTAATAAGAGGACTTTTTGACGACAGAAGATCCTCTGTCCTTCTCTGGGTCATCTTATACGCCGGTAATCCCGCCGCCCACCGTGTATTACAGCGGCGGTCGGTCGCGCTGCTGGAGAGGGCTTCACAGGCTGCCCTCTCCATATCCGGTAGTCTTTCTGCATATTGCTCAAATGCTTACGCGGTCACACTCGATCGGTGCTAGCACCGATCACGGGTGTTTTTCACAGCGGGTCTGCCGGCCAAGCTGCCAGCCGCCTCAAAAGATAGCGGCGCCTGGGCGCGCGCCATCTTCCCTGGATCGCCGCTCCCCGTGACGTCATTGGTGGCGTCGATCCTCTCCTTGGAAGCCTCGGTCCTCCGAAAACCCGAGGCTATTCGTTTAACCCCTTCATTACAATGTGCTTATAGCACATTGTAATGAATGATGAAATCCCCATAATACTCGCCATACTGTAGTATGGAAGTATATGGTAGGATCGATCAGACTACTGGGTAAAGTACGCCTTAAGGGAGTCTGACACAACAGTATAAATCAACAATAAAAAAAAGTTAAAAAATTATTAAAAAAACCTAAAAAATTTCAATCACCCCCCTTCCCTAACTAAATATAAATAAACAGTAAAAATCATAAACACTCAGGTATCGACGGCTCCGTAAAAGGCCCGATATATCAAATTGATACGTTTTTCATGGTGTTAACCCGTAACGGAAAATAGCGCCAAAGTCGAACATGGCACTTTTTTGCCATATTTTGAAATATTAAAAAATCTATAAAAAGTGATCAAAAGGTTCTTACAGTCCTAAAAATAGATATCATTGAAAATATATCAATTTTCGCAAAAAATACACCACCCAGCAGCCTCTGTACACAAAGTAACAATTATAGCGCCAGAAGTTGGCAAAATCAAAAATAATTTTTGTACAGGAGGTTTTCCATTTTTGTAAATGTCATGAAAACATTATAAAAACGATACAAATTTGTATCCACGGAATCGTACCAACCCAAAGATAAAGTAGACCTTTATTTGGGGCGCTCAGTGAAAGACATACTATCCAAGCCCAACAAAATGCGCACCATTTTTCATTGGCCTTTGACTTTTGTTTCCGCTTCTGATAGCATTGCATGAGATTTAATACAATAAAAAATTAAGGTACAGTATGGCAACATTTACATTAAATGGACGATGGTATGTTGTTGTTGTATGCTTCTGTTTATGAGAATACGAATTTAAATTAAATAAGGAACCTGTTACATTCAAATATGTTTTTTTTTTATTTTTACCGGTGTTTTGTTTTTTATGCTTGGCAAAGGGGGTAGTCTTCTACGGCGAATATATCTTAAACCTCTATATTTTAAAACGGAAAGAGGGTCGTCTATACCCAGGTCCGTCTTATACGCCGGAATTCGGTACGTTTAATCATCTGGCCTCCTTAGGACACCAACAAAAAGATGGAAATTTGCCATCATTGTAGCTTCTTTAAAAGCAGTTCCCTCTGTACCAAAAATCGTGGGGCCACAGCAGAAGGTCTTCAAAGATATTATGCCCTGTCTACACATTCGCCTCTTCCTAAATAGTCCATGTTAGTCACTTTAAAATATCACTGCAAGAGCATATTATGCTTCCGCATTTTTTGGACTGCGGGAAAATTCTTTTAAGTCGCAGTCTGTGTGGCCCCAGAAAGGGCTCGGAGGTTCGCCACCACGGGATATTGTGTCTTCATGAAAAACTTCTGAGAGGTAGTATATACTATTTGAGACGCAAAACATATTACAGGCGGTCCCCTACTTAAGGACACCGACTTACAGACCACCCATAGTCCAGACAGACCCCTCTGACCTCTGTGAAGCTTTCTGAATGCTTTACTATAGTCCAGATTGCAATATCAGCTGTAAGGTGTCTGTAATGAAGCTTTATTGATAAATCCTTGTCCATTACAGCAAAAATGTTTAACACTCCCATTGTCACTGGGCCAAAGTTTTTTTTGGTCTTGATCGATAATTTAAACATATACAGTTTCGCTTACAAAACTTAAGACCAACCTCCACGACCCTATCTTGTACGTAACCCGGGGACTGCCTGTACACACACACACACACACCACATCCTGGCCCTTTTTAAAATAATATAATCAGTTTACCTCACCTATCGCTACATAGGGCCTTGTGGTTATCATTCATGAATGTGACCAATGACATCATCTCCGGTAACCTTAGCCTAGTACATAGCAACTGTACCCCATGCATGTATCTGACTACTGAAGTCACAGCAGCCTCCATGGACTTCTCCATCCGCTTCATCCTCCATGGAGGCTTCTCTGATTTCATGTATCTATACATGTGTCACTTTTTGCTATTATTAGAAGGCTAAGGACCTCTGATGATTGTCAGGGCCGGCATTGGATTGAAACACACAGAGCCTGTCCTGCACCGAGAGAGAGAAAGAGTCCACAACACCAGACATGTGTCACAAAAGCTAATTTGCATATCAGAAAAACTCTGTATTAGGTACAGGGCCCCACTGGCGTTAATTTTTGGTGATATGGGGAGGACTGGGGGGAACCCTTATCGCATGCATGGTTAGTCCGGGTGGTCAAAATATGGTCCCGGCTCTTTAATGAAATGTCACAGATCCCTCTTAATGAAAATGTCAGCAGAGACCCCCTTCATAAAATTCATCACGCCCCTTAATAACTGTCAACAGACCCCCCCTTACAGCGGTTATTCCCATGAACACAAGTTAGTAGGCCCCCTATCCACAGGAGGTGAACCCCCACAGATCAAAAAATAAGGGGTCCGATGGTCCCACGTCCTCGTTGCTCCGCCAGAGTTAATGGAGCAGATGACGTTCTTCTTTTATTAATCTCGATGGCGCTTGAGATCAGTGAGTAGGTGCTCTGTAATTCCATCATCTCTATAGAGATTAAGTGGAGCAGCCCGCCATCACGATGCTCCATTTCCTCTGAAGGAGCACAGGGTTTGACGGAGACCGTGGGACCCCATCGAACCCTTTGTTTTTGTGAATCTGTTGGGTCTCTCACTGAGACCCCACTGATCAAAGTTAGGCCCCATCCTGTGCATAGGGCCTAATTGTGTTCATTTGGAACCCCCTTCTGAGATGTCAGCATAGCCCCCTTAAAGAAATTCCATATAGGCCCCCTTGATCCAATGTCAGCAGACACTCCCTTACTGATAGGCTCACAGCAGCCCCCTTAATAAAATGTCAGCAGATGTCCCCTTTATGTATTCTCACCAGAGACCCCCTTAATGAGATGTCAGCAGATGCCCCCTTAGTAAAATGTCAGCAGGCGTCCCCTTAATGATGTGCTCACAGCAGCCCCCTAAATAAAATGTCAGCAGACACCCACTTAATGGATTCTCAGCAGAGACCCCCTTAATGGATTCTCAGCAGAGAGCCTTTTAATGAGATATCAGCAGATGCCACCTTAATAAAATGTCAGCAGACATCCCCTTAATGATACAGTATGCTCACAGCAGCCCCCTTAATGGATTCTCAGAAGGGATCCCCTTAATGAGATGACAGCAGAGTCCCCCCTTAATGAATGGTCAGCAGAGACCCCCTTAATGAATTGTCAGCAGAAGACCCCTTAATTAAATGTCAGCAGTCGCCCCCTTAATGAAACAAAAACAATAAACTCTGTACTCACCTCACCCAGCAATCCCACGGCTTCCTTTTCTCTCTGGCAGCAATGCAGGCAGATGCACGTCCATCCGTGCACCTTAGCCTCGCACACACTGTATGCCCCACGCATACTCTGGGGGCAAGCTCACACAGAGACTGACTTCCTGCTGACAGCTAGTGAGGAGAGTACAGCTACAGACAGATAAGATCATTATCCGGGGGAACGCACAGCAGATCTGTTGTAGGTGAGATAAAGCAGAGCTTTGATTGTAGTCATGTGTAATAGGTGAGATAAAGCAGAGCTGTGATGTAGGCTGTGTATATCCATCTCATGCTATAATTATCGTCTCCTCCTGATCTGTCTTTTTCTATGTTGTAGGATACTAATTACAGGTTCACAGGTAATGAAATTGTACATAAATCTGTCTGCTTAGAGAGCCCTGTCACACTCTGAATATACACTGACCTCACTGAGTTATAGGAACTAAACAGCAATATACTTACAGTAAATTGTAAAGTAATGGGTTAACAATGTCTTTTTCAGGCCGCGCCAGTGGACCCTCTGGACCACCACGGGAGATGGTACTAGTCCGACCTGGACGGAATCTCAGTGGCACCTTGCTTCACCAGACCTGCCGCAAAGCGGGATGGTGTTGCTGCGGCGGGGAGGTATCCAATTTCAGTTAGACAGTCTTGTAGTCAAGACAGCTGTGAAGTCTGTGCAGGGGCAGAGTTCAGAGTCGGGTTTCAGAGCGCGGTCCAAACAACAGAGATCGAAGGCAGCAGAATGGCAAACAACGCCAGGTAACACGTAATCACATTGAAAGCGTTGCTCTAATGCTGGTAGCTCAAAGAGCCCGGCAGGGTGAGATGGAGCCCGACGGAATTAAATAGAAAACCAGAATTGCCAGCACCAATCCGCGATGCGCGGCCCTTTAAATCCTGGTACCATTGCACGTGCTCTCGGGGAGCTTGTGGGCTAGTAAAGACGGCGTGGAGAGTGAGTGTGGGCCAGGAACCGGGCATCGCTTCCACGGAGAGGGGCACGGGTGTGGCCTGCCATCCAAGCCATGGATGGCATGGACACCCGTGACATCTTTATTGTGTAACATCACTAACTGTTTATCCAATTTAAGAATTTTCCTTTCATGGGCAAACCCCTTTAAAATCACAGATTGTCACACTGTTGTTACCTTCTTGTACACACCGAGTGCCCAAACTACAACCACCAATACAGTAGAGAAGGAGAAAAGCTTGGATTCAGTGTAGCTTCCTTCTAGGGTCCTGGGCTGCTGGGACTGCAGAGTCTTGAGTCCTGTTCTGGCGAACCCTGCCTGGGTTGATGGCAGGGGTGCCCTCAGAGGGCTCTGAGTGCCACCTCTGGCACCCGTGCCATAGGTTCGCCACCAATGCTCTATAATCTAGTACAGTACAGCAATAACCCACTCTAGCATAGTAGTTCTTAGTTTTGTATTAGATGATTTACATCGAGTCTTTCTGGCAGATAACACAGCTCTATATCTATTTTGAACGTTCTAACTTATTTATATTTTACTCTATTCAATGTGTGAGAATTGATAACATAGTACCAACTCGCCCTATATCTGCTGTAATAACTATACTAAAAACTAATAGGTCTGATCGTTCCTATTCAAGACTCATAAATAGCTAGTGCTTGCAATTATTACACGCCCCAGATTTCCTATTATTATCTGTCCTCCAGGTAAAGAAGATTATACATAGGGCCCCTGGGACAGGGAGACGATAGGGTCATTTACTAGGCCCTATTCGCGGTTTCCCAGTTTTTACCCGAATATTTCCGTTTGTTGCGCCTGTTTTTCCTGTATTTCACCGGATTTTTGGCGCCCGCGATCGGATTGTGGCGCATCGTGCTCCGCATCACGTGCGGATTATTGGTGGGCGTGGGCCAACGCAAACCCAACAGATCGGAACAAACCGCCGCATTTTAAAGAAAAACAAAAGGGGTGTCGAGAGACGCCGTGCTACCTGCCCAGTGTATAGTCCGGTGACTTGAGTGCATTTCGGCGGGCCTCGTAGGAACTACCTTAGTGAATCCCGGCCGGACGCCAATCCACCCAGAGAATGGCGCCGCTGGGACGCAATGTAAATCTGCCCCATATTGTCCAATATACCTTTTTAAATAACAGAGGTTATTGGAACCTGTAACCACCTAAAAATGACCTGCAATATGTCCATGCTGTCTCCACCTCCCCAATGTTGTTCAGGGCTCAGTAAGTGGCTTAATGCAGTAGGGGGCAAGTGTCAAAGTGTGGGGGTCGGGAATTGGATGAGGTACAGGCGGGGACAATGCTCCCAACTCAGTCCTGGATCCTAAATATGTCGCCCAAAAGTAATTTTATAAATCTGAGGTTTCTATCACTTTCTCCTTGTCCTGTCTATTTCATATCTATTAGTCCTTCTAAATAATATATCGTATATATAGATAATATGTCTGTCTCATTCTATATATCAGTCTTTCTAACTCATTTCTATCTATTTATATCATCTGTCTATACAGTATAATCTGTCTTGTGAGACATTTCTATCTATTTCATGTCTATCTCTCTATCTCATGTTTATCTTTTTCAATTCTATCGCATATCTTTATATGTTCCGTCTTTCGATTTTCCAGGCGCTCTTCCTACCTCCTATGTCGCCCCCCATAAATGGCAGCACTGCCAAGAGTGACATAAATGGTATTTATTACATACCCATGCATGGTTTTGGCCTCGGGGGGTTAAGGGAACCTACCACCCCGATTCTACCTATAGGATAGAAGGTGTGGTAGGTGGATGATGGGACGGGGAGGATAGCCCTTTTTTGGGGCTAATCCTCACGTCCGGGTGTCTTTTAATAAAACTTTATTGCGCTATATGCTAATTTTTTTTATGCGGCTATTGGGTCGTGGAGTAGCCGGACATAGCTACTAGTCGGCGGCTACTCCACGCACCGTAGCCAGTTCTCCGCTACTCAGTATCGAAAGCCGCGCAAGCTCCGGGGGGGGGGGGGGGCGGGCGGTGTAGCTGTTTGTGGCTCCCTCTCCGAGTCCCTCCGGCTACCGCGCATGCGTCATATTCTGGGAGCTCGCGCGCAGCCGAACGGCCTGCCCTTAAAACATTACATGTAGAATAAAAATAACACTTATTTCCTAATTCAGGTGGTTTGCGCTTTTTATTTTAATATCATGCATGGACTTTCCAGTGGTGAGAGGATTCAGGATAGCTCAATTTTCTCTATTTTCACTTTTTGTTTGTCTGCACCACTTGTTTTTTCGATATTTATTTACTTCTCTATTTATCTATCTATAAAAATCTCCTGTGACCTTCACCATATCTCATGATTCTAATGGGGACATATAATGATTATTATTATGGGGGGCAATCTCCTTTTTTTTGTCATTATGTTGTGGTCTTTTTATATGGTTATATGAATAATAATATAAATATATTGCCCCTTATAAATAAGTATTATGAAATATGGCTGCGACGCACAATTTATTACCGTATATACCGTATAAGCCGACCCGAGTATAATCCGAGACCCTTATTTTGCCATCAAAACTAGGAAAACTATTGACTTGAGTATACGCGAGGTGGGATGCATTGGTCACAGACCCCCCCAGTATATGCCAGCCTTCCCCCGTAGAATACACCTGCCACATTATTCTACAGCCTGCCACCAGTAGTTTACAGCTTTCCCCCAGTAGTTTCCAGCTTTCCCCAGTAGTTTACAGCTTTCCCCCGTAGTTTACAGCCTGCACTGCCCCCAGTAAGTATACAGCTTGCCCCCAGTAGTAGACACTGCCCTAAAAAAAAAAAGTATTATACAGCTTCCACCATAGTATACACCGCCCCCATAGATACCGCTTGCCCCCCATAAGTATACAGCTTGCCCCCCAGTAGTATACAGCTTGCCCCGTAGTATACCGCCCCCCAGTAGTTTACAGCTTGCCCCCCTAGTTATAATAGCTTTTTGACAATCAAGACTTTGATCTCCCCCAATGTAATATTATTGAGAAAAGGTATGGTTTGTAGTTAATAGCACGTGAAAACTTTGATTAGTGTACTGCACATGTACTGGAAGACTGTACCTGGTATTCCAGCATGCTGTAAAATCAACCTGGTGCTCACAAAAGCTGCAGGTGACTCGAGTGCTAAGGTGGCAATCCAAAGAAATGGTGGAAGTTATGTGAACCATAGTTCAGTCATTGGCTTATATATATGAGACCAACACAATCACATGCACAAATTCATGAAACCTTGTGGATATTCACCTGTTAAACACCATCCAGTCAGATATTTTTCATTGTGTTTATTTGTTTCCAATATGATGGGCTTTACTTTCATACTGTATCCCCACCCTTAATCAATCCCTCTCCCGACACCTTTCCCAAAAATTAATTTAACCACACCCACCCTTTTTATTTTATCCATTGCATCTGGTCAAACCCAGATCCACAATTTGGAAGGAGAACATTTCATTTCTTTAACTGTTACAAAAAAGTCAACAATTGGCTCACTTCATAAAATCCCCAAATGTGCAAATACATAATCCCATGGGACATGAGGACACTGTTCTGTTGGAACCACACCCCAATCCCTCAGTGCCCAGCCATGATGGTTTTCCAACTGCTCAGTGTCTACGCCCTGCTGGCAATCTCTGGAACACAAGACTTCTTTTGTAAATATGGTTAGTCCATCAGTGTCTAGGCTCCGAGTCCTTACAATCAATTATGAATTCCCTGCATAAATCTTTGAGTTCCTGAGCAATCAAATCTTAGAATTCAAAGATGAGGGTAAAGGGGTCTAGGAAATAAGAAACAGATAACCCTTTTCCTCACCTCTCCCTTCTCCTAAAAAGCTCCAGCTTAAAAGATCCCCCATCCCAGTGTCCCTGCCCCACCCAAGGCCCCAAAAATCTCTGATACCCCACAAAGAAGGAATATACCACCCCTAAGGAAATGCATTTTGGCCCTCTGTTTCTGGCACTCTTTCCTGTGCTGCCCTTGCCTATACATGCCCATGTCATATTAATTTACGTATATATTCAGCGTGAGTGTGACGTGACTGGCACAAGTTATTGCACAGCATGTCGTGGAGACTGGATGACTGCTGCTTTGTGAAGGCGCCCAAGACATACATTTATATACATGCAGTGAAGCAGACACAGGCAATTAATGCACATATGCACAAACACGTGAGAGACTCGGCACGCCAGAGCTATATATATAATAGACATGTTGAGGCTGTGAGGAGCTGTAAGTGTGGTTCACCCCCTCCTTGCTTATGAGGGATCTGAGTCAGTAACGTTTCCTGAGAGCTTCTGAGGATAAAGTAGACAATAGGGAGGGTTTGTGTGGCTGGAGGTGGTGGTGGGACCTGAGGTCTGTAGAAGGTTTCCTGAGTCCCTGATTTAAAGGGAAATTAGTCCTGATGTTTTTTGTCCTGAGGTTTAACGGTTAGAAAGAGACAAGGGAGAAACTGTCCTGAGTGATTTCGAGGGGATAACTAGCAGACAGATAGATCGACAGACTAGATAACATTTGAAATGAACAAATAAAATAGACATTAGACAGACAGATTATATTTGAAAATAGATAAAGAATAGATAGACCTTTTTGTTACACACACAGTCTGGTTCGTCCTTACTGTCTCTCAGCTCTGAGATGATGGCACCTGTCTTGATTCAGGGTGAGGATGGCACATAGATGGTGGCACACGTGCAGTGTTTGTTTGTATGTAGACATGTATGTGCACATTGTGGTCTGCCTGTCCTATATTACAGGCCTGGAAATGATGGGCATCACAGGAGGGAGCGTTCAGTTGAGAAAGAAAGAAACTCTTTCAGGCAGCTACAGAGAGTGCACTACGAGACAGCATGAGATTGCTTAGACTATAGCAGAAAATTCGACAGAATGTGAGCAAAAAGCAGAAAACCATCTTGAGCCAGAAGCTAAAAAGACAGCAAGAGCACCTGAGAACTGTAGAGTACGTGTCAGAGGGGGTGAGAGGGGGTGGGATAAGATAGACGGAAAGTGCTCAGAGCTGCAGATAGTAATGTGTTCCATGCGTTTCACCTTCTCTTGTTGGCGTGGAATGGTCTGCTGCGGACAGTTCACAAGGTGTTCCCTGCTGGCCAATGCCTCTGTGCGGGACGAGGGTCTGGGTTCAAAAGGAGAACACAGGTCAGACACACTCCCAAGTAGGCACTCCCAGATATCATCTCCACCACCAGTGGTGCAGTGATCGGGAATTCGAAATGGACCCACGCTTGGAAGAAGCTCTCTCTCCGGTGGGACGCAAAGGGATTCCTGAACATAGTCCAGGCAGACTTCCTCCAGGCCCTCATCATCCTAACTGGTTCTGGGGAAGAGGGCAAAGACGAGGCATCAGTAGTAGGGGGGCACCTCTGGGCTGGCGTGCTGATGATTCCGATTCTGCGTCTCTTGTATTGGCCACTTTGTGCCCCCCCCACCCAGGATTTTCCTCCCCCCAATGCATGCGGATCCAGACTCACTTCCGACTGGCATGGTTGATGGGAGCGTTGGCACCTAGACGTGGTACGGGGCAGTCCTGGTGCGCGTTCTACTTGGCCGGATCACGGGTACGTCGGCTGTGGACGGTATTTGTAGTTGGGATAGTCAGCCATGTGTTTTGAGCCTCAGACGTTACTGCTCTCGGAGTATGGGAATCTTATCTGTGTCCTCCAGTAACTTCCAGCGTTGACCAAGACTGCGAAGATATCAGCATTGTCATGTTTTGGCAAAGAGACATTAGCTTTCTCCTCTCTATCTGAGACCATACCATGAAGGCATTCATTTGGCGTTTGATGTGCCCACTAGGGGTCTTACAACAGCTCGGCCCCCCAGGAGCAGCATCAGTGTCTTTGATTTCGCCCCACAGTCTTGTGTTGCACCATCCTAAGATTAAAGTTACAAGTTGCTACAGAAATACCTAGTGGTTTCTAGCAGACAGTCCAGAAGCTGTTGAGGTTGCAGGTAAACGGACACCAAGGATGCTGGGCACTGAAAGGGTTAGCAGGACCGACTGCTTACAGGAAGGATGGAGACAGGTGGCCTGCAATAGATGAAGGTGCGGTGGGATGATGCAGGCGACTGCAGGAGAAGATCACAGTGCCAGTTAAAATGCCCAGGAGTTTCTTTTTCTCTATATGACTGCCAGTTCTCTCTCCTCTCTTCCTTTTTGTCTCTGCCTCTGCTCCTCTTTCTCTCTGCCCAGACGCTGCCTCACTGCCTGTCTCCCCACTTCAGTCTGGGGGGCTGGTGTAAACACAAGTCTGCCTGCAGTTCCCCCCCTCCCCAACTCTTCTCCTGAGCAGCCATTGGTTGCTGGCGGGTCTGAGTCTGACCAGCTCATTAGTGGGCAGAGAAACCAAGATCAGCTCAGAAAAACTGCTCAATCCTACCGCCGGCGCAGACATCCATGTGTGACTAAAGAGGGGGCTGTAGCCGTTCACCCTATGTGTGGGAGAGATGGCACCAGAACCTTGGCACGCTATACAGCAACATGCTTGCATTCAGTTTCCATACGCTAAGGCATCTCTGTACAGGCATCAGATGATTGCACATTGATGTCTACTAGTTATGAGGGCTGAGAATGGAAAAAAATCTATACCTTCTTAGGAAGAGTTGTGCACACAGCACCATACTCCAAGGACGTCTTCTGGGTCATGCTCATCTGGAGATCTGCAGTGGGTAAAGTGCACAGCCTCTGGCTGCTGGCTGTGTCTTGTTCCTCATTTACCTTCGAAGTCCCTAGCTGCTGAATACAACAGAAATCATTAATTAATAATTTAAAAAAAACATTCCCAATCAATATGTAACATCCTGGATACACATATTGCTATAGATCTGCAATATTCTTAAAGTGAACCTTCCTCTATGGCATTACTGTTTGCTAAATAACTTCCAAAAATATCAATCAGGGAGGTTATTCCCTCCCCTGTGCACTATAGCATGTATGTGCTGCTTACTTCTGCTGTATTCAACTAAGAAGAAACCAGAATACACACAGTATTAATGAAAAAGATTCATTCAAATGGGATCTGATCACATACAAGAACAGCAGAAAAGATCAGTTACATAATTACATTTTGATTTGTTAATCTTATTCAAAAACCTATGGGCAGATTTACTTACCCGGCACATTCGCATTCCTGGTTGATTGGTCAGCGATCTGTGGTGGATTCGGGTCTCCGCGATTCACTAAGGCAGTTCCTCCGACGTCCACCAGATTCGCTGCTGCACTGAAGAGCCTTGGACGCACTGGATAGCACCGGTCGAGCGTGATGTGGAAGGTAAGCCAGCGCCGAGCGACACTTTTTTAAAAATCACGGTTTTTTTCTGAATCCTGGTTTTCGTTCGGCTAACCCCCCCGATTTCTGATGCGTTGCATGCCGAGCACCGATGCGCCACATCCCATCACTGCGCCAAAACCCGGGCGTTACAGGGAAAATATGGCGCAAATTGGAAATATTTGGGTAAACACGTCGGGAAACGCGAATCACGGCCGTTAGGAATGCCCCCATATTGCATCGCAATATCAAAAACCACTCACATATACATTGGACTACTACAATACCTCTTTTCTATCAGAGCACTCACAGACACCATATCCCTGCAGAGACTGCTAATTTACACTATGATCTCTAAAAGAAACCTTTTTCATTCACTGAAATTAAGGATTGCATTACCTCATAAATTTTGAACCTGTAAATGTCTGTCCTGAGCTTACATCACACTTACAATTAAAGGTGCACAAAATGAGAAAAGCCAAACAACATCATTAATAATAAAAATGGATAAGAACTATATAGTGTATATCAATGAGTCCATAACTCATGTTACGCTCTAAATTTTTTGCAGCCAATTGCAACTGGAAAAACTTGTGCAAAATGTTGAATGTTTGCACTTGTCCACCACAACTTGCTTATACATCACTGCATCATTTCATTAGCTGTGCAATGATGCAGCATATTCTACCAATGGTTGGCCCACTCATCTCTGTGAGTTATAATCGACTTTCATATCATAATCATTGCACATGGTCAAGCAGTCCAGTGCCAGAGGCAGCAAAGCAAAAACAAAATATGAGGGAACCTCCGCCTGTTTGACTGTAGGTGACCTGTTCTTTTTTTTTTGAAGGCCTCTTTTTTTTCCTGAAAAATCTATGTTGATGCTTTTTCCCAAAAGCTCTACTTTGTCTATCTGACCAGAGAACATTTCCCAAAATATTTTAGGCAAAACTTTTTTGACAACTCTAGCCTGGCTTTTTTATGGTTCGGTGTAAGAAGTGGGGTTTTCCTGGGTTTCTACCATCAGTCCCCTTTCATTCAGACGCCAATGGGATAGTACAGGTTGACATGTTGTACCCGGTGCGGCTTGAACTTGTTAGGATGTTTGGAGGTTCTTTATCACCCCATCCGCACAATCTTGCGTTGAAATATCTTGGCAATTTTTCTTTACTTTAGTCCATTTCACCTGCTGCATTGTTATAATCTATTCTTTATTTATATAGCGCAGCACAGATACCAGCGCGCACAAGCATGTCAAATGCTTCCTGTCCTTCCCATGGGCTCACAATCAACCAACCTACAGTATGTTTTTGGAGTGTGGGAGGAAACCGGAGTACCCGGAGGAAACCCACGTCAAACCGTGAAACATACAACTCTTGACGTGTGACCTGGTGGATTAACCCAGACCCCAGTGCTGCAAGCGAAGTCTACCACCCAGCCCCGTGCCCGCCATATTGTATTTAGTTTCATTGCCACCACCTGAGGTGCCACAGGTTAGTTTCCAGGTGTGCTAGTTAATTCACAAATTAGAGACAGCATCACATGATTTTTCAAACAGTGCCAATACTTTTGTCCACTGCATTTTTATGTTTGGGGTGGTAATTATATCCATTTGGCTTTTTGACAATTATTTTTTTGTTTTTCCTTGAAATTAAATGAAGCCAATACGTAATACCTAAAATTTCTGATTGCAATCATTTTTTGGTAAAAAAAACTGAGTATTACTGACAAATGCAGTGGGTGCAATACTTTTGGCCATCACTGTAGTAGTTTTAATACTATAGTAGTATATATTATCTCATGGATCATGAGGCTGGATCATGAATGGATTATGATTGCTCCATTCCGTTTCCCTCAACCCTGGCCAGCTGTGGAAAACCATCACCCAACATATGCCGCCACCAGGAACCATGCTTCTCTGGTGGCATTGGTATGGTATTGGAACAGGTGAACGTGCTTGATTCATTCAGAAATGATGTGTACACTCTGACTTTTGTCCTAACTAGGACCTTAGAAGATTACACATGACTCCACAAAATGCATACTTGTTACCACTCTCACTTTAGCAACCACTATCCAGTGATGACCTTTTAGAGCCTGAGTGCCCAAATTTCAAACCAACAGCCACTTATTTATTGCAAAGTGTCCAGCACAGCAATTTAAGCAGTAATTATTTCCTTTGTTCATTGACAACTTTCAATCCTTCGCTCCTAAGGACACAACTCAGCTGAAAAGGAGGAGGGAAATTTCCTATAATGGTAGAAGATTCTGCAGGTAGTTCTTTGACCCTGTCTGGTGAACTCATCTGGGTTGATGGCCTGGGTGCCCACAGAAGGCTCCGAGGCCGCCGTCGGCACCAGTGCAAGTCCCACACTGACTAGTACTGATCTTGTACAACTCATTTCTCAGGTATTACAACCTCCACCTTGCCACTCCCCACCCTCGCCCATCACCCCCCATTCACTTTTCCGTTTGTTTAATAGTAGCTGGCTATGTATCATCCTAAATACTTCTAGAGTGCCCCATCGCGAGGTACAATGTTGAGGCACATACCTGATTGTACCACTATATTTGAAAAATTCAATCAAATTTATGTATAGTAAAGCTGTCTATCAAATATTGTGTAAGAGATGAGGCCAGAAAATAATAGTTTAGCATTACAGAGACTATTGTTTGTCACAGTCTGAAGGTAATTGTTGTTTTTTAACAATATTAACGACCTGAGTTTGTAACGTTCATGGAGGGCTCACACCAGCATATTGGTGAGTGAGTTGCGATGTGACTGCAGCATTTACTGCTTGCCAGGAGATTCCCTGCTGGAACGAAAATCAGCGCCCCCCAAAGCAGTTAAGTTAGAGGGGTGCCGTCGCTTTGCTATAAGGCAATCATGGGGTCTGATCTAAGACCGCCAGGTTGTCCACTAAGGTCCTACTACAGGCAGTGTCCATAGGCTTACAGTTCTAATACCCTACATATCATCAGTATTGTCAGGTTATTTGATAAATGAACCAAACAATAGAACATTACTTATTCATGTCCATAGTAGTAGAAGTAAAAAAAAGGTAATAAAAGATTTTAAAATAAGAATAAACATCAACAATAATAAAAATGGCCCCAAACCCGCTTACATATAATTCTGACATATAACTACAAAAAGTTAAATCACCATACAAACCCACCATATTGTATCACCCATCCTTACAGACCTGTACTATTTAGAAACATTTTCTTAAACACCGATACACTGAAGACATCGCATCATAAAAAAAAAAGACTGATTTTTTTCTACAACCACCCCCCCCCACACACACACTGAACAAAAAACTCAACATTTAGCAATAGGGAATGCCTCCCCAAATAGGTATCATTGAAAAATACATCCTCATCAAGGTAAAATTAAGATTCACATGCAACATTAAACAGAAAACAAATATTTTATAAGCTCACAAGAAGCCCCATGACCCCACTTAAAACCTACTAAGTGCTACTGTTAGGGTAAACTGTGCTATGCAATACCCCTTCCCTTCTTGCACCCTCACTGTGCGCCCATAAAAAAAAAAAACACCATTATCCCATATACATCAATACTGCATCCATCCAGTTAATTATGAAATGCCTTCTTGACAATACATGAAAACTGATGATCAATTTTTAAGGCACTTGACATTCAAACAAAATATCCAATAAAACATTAGAAGATTATGAAAAATATACTGGCAGACATAGGGAACAGAATAGTTCATTTAGTAACTATCTATTCTGCAAACCAGATAATTGAAACTTTTGAATCTCAAAATCACTTTGATAAGAAAGTGTTCTAAAGTTATAGCCATATATGGTTATTAATGGGGCTGAGTCAGAAAGGGAACCTGTCAGCATATTTACACATGCACAGTCAGTGACAGGTTCCTTTAGAGCTCTATTAACCAACTGATCCCCTTCTTTTAGCTAAAAATTGTTTCCCTTACATTCACATAAATCAACGTTTACCTTATATTACCTGGCATCAGAGGGGGCGTGTCCTGCTCATCCAGCCCCTCCCATCTAAGCACTTAAAAAAATAAACTCACATAGTCACCTTTCAGCAGCTCCCCAATGCTTCTGTCCCCACGGCTCTTCTGTCTTCTCTCTGCCGTGACAGCCGACAGAGATGCGGTCATGCGCTCTGCCGGCTGGCGCATACTATGATGTCATCTGCGGCCGCATCATAGTGTGCGCCGGCCGGCAGGGCACATGGTGGCGCCTCTGCCGGCTGTTACATCAGACAGAGTAAAGAGGAGGAGCATTGTGGAGAAGACAGAAGAGGAGCCGTGCCAAGCATCGGGGAGCACCAGAAAGTGAGTATGTAAGTTTATTTTTTTATTGAATCGTGTATAAGCCGAGGTGAGGTTTTTCAGCACATTTTTTTTTTATATACGGTATGTGCCCCTTTCTTAGTGAGTGCTCCTTTTTTACCCTCACTATTATTACAGGGGTTTACCCATGAAAGAAAGTTCTCAAACTGTAATCCCCAAGTGATGTTTACACAATAAATATCATTTTTAACCCCTTTTAGTCAGTTTTATTGCTGTTTTTGGACCTATCGCACAGCGATGGTCAGTGTAAAATTCCAGACACTTCATGATTCCTCTGCTATGAGACACTGTGTGCTGGCCAGCTAAGCACATCATAGGTTTATCTACACTTTTATTTAGCTTCTGAACATTTTACTAATATCTGACACATAGATACACTACAGACCTTATCTTGTCTGCAGAGCTGCAGCTGCCTCCTCTGCACACTACTGCTGGACAGGAGGTGCTTCCGTATGTAGTGCTCTCTGCCTCCTGCCCCTCCGCCTGGAGTACAAGAGAAGTTATTCTTGTGACAGGAATGTGCCCGACCATAGTCAAAAGTTTATGGTCGTATCCAAGGCACACACCAAAATGTAACGGTGACTGTAGATTGAAATTTATATGTGAAAGCGTATTTTTTGTTAATTACATTAAAATTAGAGGGAATTGTGTTGTGTAGTTCAGTGGATCACTCTGACCACCCGCGGGTAGCATGTATCCAGCCAACACCCTTAACGAATAGCACTAGCGGGCCACCGGTTTCACCAGAGCCTGCGCGCACAGCGGGTAATTGGACTTGCATGCAGAACGGATACCAATAGGTTGTTCCCAGGTGTGACTAGCACCACGTGGAAGGCCGGGTCGAGGTAACTTAGCGGATACGAAAGCTCGAACAGGTCCAGGACAGGGTCAGGGCAGGCGGCAGAGAGCAACTCAGGTTCAAGTCCGGGATCAGCAACGGAGGTCCAGGCAGGTGAACGGTAACACAGGCTAAACGGGCAACACAGCCTCAGGAACGGTACACGACGTCAGGAACGGGAAACACGACATTACACTGGACGCCAGGAGGAAACAGGAATACGCAGACACCATGAATACTCGCAGGGAAGCTTTCTCTATAGGCTAAGAGCACAGATAAATCGGCAGAGGAATGATGGACACAAAGGATATATAGCCAAAACAGGGAAATGACCAATACGAATCACTGTGCTCTGGCCCTTTAAATCTTTGGGACAGGCCTGCGCGCTAGCGCGCCCTAGGGAGGTCTGGGCGCGCGCTAAGACCTTGTCCCTGACGGGAGCGGGAGCCAGAGAGATGTGATTCACCGGAAGCGGCCCGTGAGCGGTGAGGCACGGGTTCCCCGCGATCCGCGATATGGATCGCGGGGTTGCCCGCAAACGGTTCACAGTGCACCCGCGATCCTTGTTATGGATCTCGGGGTGACCTTGACAGTGTGTTATTTTTGTTATTTCTGTAGTATATTTAAGAATGGTTCTTTGTGGAATAACCCTTTAGTACCGCCCTTTGTGATGAGGTGCCCCTTTTTGCCAACATATTAATCAGTGCCCCCTAATATGTCACTATTAGTCCTTGCTCTAGGCTATCTGTACACAGCATGGACATGAACATTTTAGTTAGTAACTAATTGGGTAGTTAAATAAACAGAACATTTTGAAATGTTTCAAAATGTTTACCAAATTCACCTTTTTTCATAAAATGTTAAATATATAAATCAATATTCTTCCTGCTATTTTGAAGTACAAAATGTAACAGAAAAACAAAGTCAAAAACAGTTGGTAAGTTTAATCGTTCTAAAGTTAAAGTGACACATGCTTGTTTTGAAAAATAGGCCTTGGTCATCAAGGCGCAAATGAGCTTGGTTCCTAAGGGGTTAAAGTGAACAATCCTTTTAAGGGTTTAAATATTTTAGCAGTTACTATCAGGGTGCATGTGCTGTATTGTGTATTGTGTTCAATGAAGAGAATCAATAAATCTACATCCATCTTTCACAGTCCTGTGACTACTAGGAACACACACAAATGTATATAGGTATACAGCTGACCACAAATCTCTGACCTGGAAGCCGCAAGCAGATAAGAGCCAGGGCACTTTTGTTACATACAGTTTATCTTTTTATTTATCCTGTCGTAAATAGATGTCCAGTATTTTCAAATCCTTTATTTGTCACTGCCTAGTGTGTATAAAATGTTGTTAATTTTCTGTTTCATACATAACATCATGTCTGACGAAGAGAACTAGTATTCTCCATCAAATATACTCAGCCTCAAACAGATATCGCCTGATTTTTTCACTCTCTTTTAGGTACACAGCTAAACAGATCTGCTACCCAAAACATTAAGTCTTTTCTGCATATTGCGGGTGTTTTCTCGCCAACCACTGCCGGCAAAGCTGACGGCGGCTTCAAAAAGATGGTGGCGCATGCACGCCGCCATCTTGCCAAGGATCGTTGCTCCCCATGATGTAATCAGGGAGCAGCGATCCGTCGCCATGACAGCCTCGGAATTTCAGCACATTGTAATGAAGGAGGAGGAAAATCTCCATATACAGCCATACTGTATATGGTAGGATCGATCAGACAACCTAGAGTTAAAGCACCCTAGGGAGTCTGAAAAATAGTAAAAATAGGGAATTCTGGGAAGTATGCAAATATGTTTTCCAAGGTGTTAAATGAAAAAACAATGCCTCCTTTCTTACCTGAAATGCATCCCCCTTTGAATAGATATCTGTATGGCTAATACGCACAAGTTTTTAGACTTCTTGTAGGTCATACTTTTGTTTAAAGGGGTCTGCCTTTCAATGTAGCAAAAGGAGCCATTGTTTTCCATTTAACACCTTGGAAAATGTATTTGCATACTTATCAGAATTCCCCAGTGGAGCATCTATGGCTTTTAGTCTCCACACAGCTATAAGGCAGTCTTAATTGGCAAACTCTCCATAAGGAGAATGCTTACATTCTGACCCTAGTCACTGGTTATGCAGAGCCAGAATTCCTATACCTCCTGGTTTTCTGTAGTCAGGTTGTGGATATATTTTCAACTATCATATTCAAGAAGTATCTGTTACCCTTGCAATTTTTAAATTTGACTCATTAGATTAAGAACTTTTCCCCCATTATGCCTAAAAATGTGTTACGGAAACTCTTTCTAACCAGTAGAAAGGTAACCCCAGCACATGCCCCAAGTAGATAGGTAGCACAGGTAGAAAGGTAACCCCAGCACATGCCCCAAGTAGATAGGTAGCACAGCAAAAACTTTGCTGCCTACAACCTGATGAATCATTGCTGTGCGCATCTTAGTTGCAGACAGCACCGATTGCTGATTAAAAAGAACCTATGGCTTGCAAGCCATATGCAACTATCCAAAGTCACATCTGGCTCGTGAACCATAGGTACCCAACCTTGCTCTAGAGGGCAACATATATAAATGCCATTGTGTATCATGTTGTCATTCAACCACATGATGGCAAAAGTTAGGTTACAAATAGACTCAGGGCATGTAGGACGAGGCATATATTAATGTAAGATAAATTGTATATTCTTTATATATTATCAGTGAAAAGAAATACTAATAGAGTCAAGCAAATTTACAGAACAATGAGCACAAATTATAGCTCAAGTCTACACCTGCTCCTAGCTGGTGTAGTTTTGGGATTCTGACAAAATGGTCCATTTTTCTCAAGCACAGGGAAGGTTAAGATTGGTGTAGCAACACACCTATTGGGGGTCATTTATCATTAAGGCGTTTTTTTTGCGATAGTTCTAGTTCTATGTCTTTGGTGCCCTTCAGATTTATTAAAAGTGGTAAATAAGTAACCCACCCTGTGTACAATTTACTCCAATGTGTAAATAGGACAGCAAAATATAAATTGTTGACGCCGTGCTGCCAATGGTCAATGTGCTGCAAGGGACCGAACCCGGACTATGGCTGCCTTCTTGTCCTCCTCCTTCATGTCGCTCTCGCTTTTGCCACTGTGCCGCTGATGGTTCAAGTGCAGGGAGGATTCATGTGATGGAATCCGACCTGACAGGCTGACCTGCGCAACTTTTTCAGGATGAGTTTATGGTTGGATCCCCAGGCAACCAAATTCCACATAAGAAGAACTTATGGAGACAGGCTATATGTGAAACACTTGATTTATTTTAATAACATCAAATTACAAAACATATTATGTATTTGTGGGAATAGCCCTTTAATGTGAAAGGCCCAGAATAGATCCTCGTGTATGATCAGGCACTGTGCAAACTGTTTAGCAAGCATTTGGTCATACCTTCTATATTAAATAGGATTATTGCTACAACTATTCTCTGGTCACTGTGATATCAGCTAAAGACTTTAGTACGTGTACATTAATTACTCATCAATATGACTGCTGCAGACTGATAAGCAGAACATCAAAAGAACTATCAATCATAAGCTAGGAGTATCTGAAAAGAGAATAAAAAATAACTGGAAGTACATGAAATAAAAGTATTTCAGTACATATGAAAAAATGCTTTTCCAGTTTCAGAACAACTTTCTAAACAGAACAGTCACTAATAGTGCTGAAGACACCATTGTGCATTAGTTCGGGTTCAGCAGCTACCAGACATCTCTGGTGCCGGCCAGATCCAACAAAGAAAACTGCTTGCACATGTAGTTATGATCCAAGAAAGAAAAACTGCTTGCAAATGTATTTATGATGCATTAGCGGCGGTTTTATTTCACGGCTGCAGTGTGTCTGGCTTGTCACAAAACTATGCACCCAAAGGGGCGTTCTAATGCTGATTTGCACCAGTTGCCACATTTATGCTGGAAGTCCAACATAAAGTGGCGCACGCCCATTAAACTGATTGCATAGAAAAAGTGTGATTGGCGCATGCAGGGTGCACCAGAATTAATAATCTAGCAGACTCTGCTCATTAGTGCAGTTTCCCTCACTAATGATAAATCTGGGTCAGAGAGGCAGATTTACTAAGAATGTGGGAAACTTCACAAAAAGTGCTCTGTCTGGGTATAATGCTGGATGCAACATTAAGAACATGCTCCAGAAATCATGAATCTGTTGCTTGCCTGCGCATCCCGACAGAGTTCACCAACTTTTTTGTGGTGCACCTTTAACATAGGGCGTGCAACAGACTTTGCATGTTAAATATGGCGTACAGGCCGTCTAAGCCCCGGAACGCCCCCTAATTTGTGTTGCATGATGCCTAGTGCAGCTGTGCCACAAAAGGGTCACATGCAGCACAATAGTGGTGCAGACACTTCTTAAATTGCTGCCCTTAGTAAATTTGTTCCAATGGACTTACCCGGTCCTGTCGCGATCCCACGGCGCTTTGTCCGACGAGGATTCGGGTCCGGCGCGATTCATGAAGATTGTGCGCCCAAGTTCATGCATTCGTCGCTTCCCCGTTGAGGTCCGCCGGAGTTCACCTGCTTCTTCCTGGTGCATGTGAGTGCTTGATCTTGCTACACAATTGCGTTTTTAAATTTCGCGGTTTGCCCGTCCCCCTGATTTCTGTCGTGTGCAAGCCAGCGCCGATGCGCCAAAATCCGATTGCGTGCGCCAAAATCCCGGGGCAATTCGTCGCAAAAGAGAAATCGTCGGGAAACCCGACGAAAATGCGTCCGACGGTCCCTTAGTAAATGAGCCCCAATGTCTTTTGCTAGCTTTAACCCCCTAAGAATGTACCCAGGTAAGTTGTACTTCATGTTCGTGGTAGATTTGACCGTTGAAAATAGACTTTGTAAAAATGTGGAAACATTTGCCATTTATTAAAATTCAAAATACTTTTACATAGTCTTTCTGTCAAAAACCGGTCCAGCAAACATTTACATAGTCTTTCTGTCAAAAACCGGTCCAGCAAACAGCGCAACCGCAGCCAGAGCTGGCACAAGGTGTCAGACTAGACAAGTGGTAGCAAACTAAACCCTGCAACATCCTTGCGGGCTTGTGCCTTCAGCAGATAATACCGCCCTGCTAAGTCCAACCCGCTTTCAGGAACCTAACTAACAGAACCTCATGGATCCTACAAGTCCCTACAAGACAGGAAAAACTTAGTTTGTCTGACAGCTGCTGGATGGTGATGCAGACAGGAAACCACCAGGAAATGGGAAATCTGAGATAGGTCTCTTGCACACAAGTGTAGAGAAAAACATCAAGCCAAAAACCGAAAGGGGGTCACACTAGGAGAAATAATATAGTACGGAATCCAGTCACACTGATTATGCGAATTTGAATTTTTTATTTTTTTGCACACAGTTGTATTTAAGTGACGTTTCGGTCAATCACCTTTTCTGTATACATATCCTGCTTACTTGTTGTGTAAAACTGTAAATATGCCCACTGTACATATCCCCCCTTTTTCCCTTTTTTGTAACCTTCCTCACTATTATGCATAGATACTGATATGTTATTCCACCTTACTATTCACAGTGTCTGAATAAGTCGAGTCGATTGACCGAAACGTCACTTAAATCAACTGGTGCAAAAAAAAATAAAAAATTCTAATTCATAATCAGTGTGACTGGATTCCGTAGCTATAATGTTTGAATGGGATTGGGACCCTATCCAGAGCACCTACAGTATACATAAAGGTGTGCGATACAACTCCTACTAACGAAAAACTAGAACGAAGAAATAAGACAACAGAGAGGGACACAACACACAGATAATAGTCAAGGGCAGCAAAACTGTGTCAAATCACAAGATGGCAGCAAACACCAAAATGTATGCTGAGGGATAGTTAATAATGTACTAAAGCCGGATACATAGAATTTTCAAGATTTACACTAAGCAACAGCAAGGACACGAGTTGAGACCCGCAAAAACGCAACCTTATGAAAGAAATGGGGCAACATTAAAGCGAGTAAGGTACACTGCCCCCAGCACTGACTGTTCAGCTGTCCAACTCAAGGCTACAAGCATACAAACTCACACCCAGCTTCCCCGAGAGAAAGATTCCTGAAAGGTAGCTGTCAATCACAGGCTGGCCGGGGTTGTGGTTTTCAAGCTAGAATCGTGAGACCTGATCCCATTCAGACCAATTCAGTGAGTATTGACACTTTCCAACCAAATTATTTTACTAACAACAGTTAAGCGACTATCTCTTCATATGCCTTATTTATACCCTTTCCATGACTGTTCAACGTAAAAGTAACATCACATTCTAAGGGTACACGGAGAGGGCTCAAGGGCGGAGTCCTTTACATACAGAGCAGGTGTATTTTACAGCATATGGTGGTGTTGAAAATAGCAAAATATGGAATGTATGCTTCACACACTGGCACAAGCACGGTTGGAGACATACAATCTTATGCCTTGTAAAAATATTGCCAAGGTAACACAAAAAACACAATACCTATATACTGACTATAAAAAATATAAGCAGAGTTTTTCTGCCCACTCGGCTTATACTCGAGTCAAGAAAAAAACTAAAAGTGTACTCAGCTTCCGACGGTGTGTACACTTTTTGTTCTTTTCCTACATGCATTATATTGGGGAGGGACTGTCCAGGGGCTGTCTCGTAGTCAGGCCAGGCATAGGGTCCGGGAGTGGCCAGAGATGCAATTTCTGGTTTTCCAATTGTTCACAATTGATCCGGGGTCAGGCAACAGGGAGGTTCCAGGCAGGTGGGATCGGAACAACAGGTCACCCAGAGGGAACTCGGGAACAGGTCAACACGGACTCCAGGAGCAGGAACACACAGGCACGTCAGGAATACACGAAGGAATACATAGGAACGCAGGAATACTCGCTGGAAGCTTTCTCTAAAGCATTAGGCACAAAGATCCAGCAGGGGACACAGGAAGAGGCAGGATTCTTAAAGGTGAGGTGTTCAGCCAGTGCACCAATTAGCGGTGCGCTGGCCCTTTACATTTTCGGCAGGAGCCGCGCGCGCCCTAGGAGGCGGGGACGCGTGCGCACGGCAGTCCGGGGAAGAGCAGGAGCCGGGAGAGGTGAGTGAGGAGACCAGGCTGCAGTGGGGGAGCACGGATGCGCCTGCGATCCGAGACAGAGATCGTGGGAACACCCGTGACAGTACCCCCCCTTTCAGCCTCCCTCTCTTCTTGGGCCTGAGAAAACATTGGAGCAGGCTCTTGTCCAAGATGTTATCTCTGGCTCCCAATATCTCTCCTCAGGACCAAATCCTTTCCAGTCTACCAGAAACAACCGCCTACCTCTCACTGTCTTGTATCCAGGATCTCCTTCACCTCGAAGACATCAGTAGAGTCCGCTTGTGGTACCTGAGGGAGAGGAACTTGTCGGGTGAAGTTTAAGATGACTGGCTTGAGGAGGGAAACGTTAAAGGAGTTGGGTATGCGCATGCTAGGCCACCGGGTTGATGCGACTGAGGATTTCAAATGGACCCAAGAACCGGGGTCCCAATTTGTAGCCAGGGATCTTCAGTCAGACGTACCTTGAGGATAACCAGACCCTGTCACCAGGAGCTAAGACAGGAAAAGGCTGACATTTCTTGTCCGCTTGATGCTTGGTCTTGGCAGAGGTTTGGAGCAATGAGGTACGTACTTGTTCCCAGATGGCTTTTAGATCCTGTACCAAGTCCTCCACAGCAGGAACACCTGCAGACACAGGTAACGGAAGAGGAGGCCGTGGGTGCAGTCCATAATTAATAAAGAAAGGAGCAGAACCAGCAGAAGTGGAGTCCAGGGAATTGTAGGAAAACTCCGCCCATGGTAAAAGAGAAGCCCAGTCGTCCTGACGAGCGGACACAAAGTGGCGGAGATAGCACCCCAAAGTCTGATTCACCCTCTTCACTTAGCCGTTGGGCTGAGGATGATGGGCAGAGGAAAAGTCCAATTTCACTTGCAGCTGGTTGCACAGAGATCTCCAGAACTTGGACACGAACTGAACACCTCGATCAGAAACAATGTGCCGGGGAAGGCCATGAAGCCGGAAGACGTGCTGGAAGAAGAGACTGGCTAGACGTGGGGCTGAAGGCAAACCTGGTAGAGGGACAAAATGGGACATTTTAGAGAAGCGGTCTGTTACCACCCAGATAACGGTATTGCCAGATGATGGCGGCAGATCAGTAATGAAGTCCATAGCCACGTAAGACCACGGGCAGGTAGGCACGGGTAATGGCAACAGAAGACCAGCTGGTTTTTGTCGTGAGGGCTTATTGCGAGCACAAGAGGCACAAGACCGCACAAAATCCCGAACGTCCTTGACCAAATCAAGCCACCAATAGAAACGGGAAATCAGGGCCACAGAGCACTGCACCCCAAGGTGCCCAGCCACTCGAGAAGAATGTCCCCAGGTCAGGATTCTCTTTTGAAGTCCAGGTCGTACATAAGTCTTGCCGGGAGGTAATTGCCGAAGGTCCACCGGCGCTG
>CM033646.1:61402827-61434089 GCA_019512145.1 Engystomops pustulosus
CTCCAACTTGCAGAAGCAGGGGTTCCGTGCGAAACCGGATGGGCACGGAAAGAATCTGGCCACTAACTGAGGCAATGGACAATGGTTTCTCAAGACGAACCACTGGAGAGTGATGCCAGGAGACCAGGGCTGCGTCCATAAAGTTCGGTGTAGAGCCTGAATCCAGGAAAGCAGAAACTTGGATCTGGGTGCTGGTGTCTACGCTGAGGAGCACAGGAATAATCAGACGTGGAGAAGCTTGACACACACCTAGGGACGCTTCTCCCAAGAGCCCTAGGTGCTGGCGTTTACCGGACATTGCGGACGAACAGGACAAGTCCCGATGAAGTGCCCAGACAAAGGTTCTCTTGTCGTCTTCTTGAATGCTCTTGTAGAGAGAGACGGATTCTGTCCACCTGCATGGGTTCCTCAGCAGACAATACAGGCGAAGGCTGGAGCGGCCTTTGGAAGGCAAGTGCTAGGCGAGGAAAACGTCTTACCTGAGCTTGAGGATGCTCAGAGCGAAGTTCCTCGCCGAATTCATTAAACCGGACATCAATCCGAGTGGCCAGTGTGATGAGACCACCCAGAGTTGACGGTAGATCCCGAGCCGCCAGCGCATCTTTGACCTGTGGCGAGAGTCCTTTCTTAAAGGTGGCGATGAGAGCTGCATCGTTCCAGGCAAGTTCAGAGGCCAGGGTGCGGAACTGAACTGCATACTCTCCCACAGATAAGTTGCCTTGGCGCAGGTTCAACAACGCAGTCTCGGCAGAAGAAGCCCGTGCTGGTTCCTCAAAAACGTCACGGAACTCCGCCAGAAAAGCCGCGAGAGTAGCCGTGACCGGGTCGCCTCTATCCCAAAGAGGAGTGGCCCAGGCCAGGGCTTTCCCAGAGAGGAGACTGACGAAGAATGCCACCTTGGAACGCTCCGTGACAAATTGCGAAGGCATAAGTTCTATTTGTAGAGAGCATTGAGTAATAAAACCCCTGCACTGTTTGGGGTCTCATGGAACTAGCCAACACCTGGGACCGGAGTCTAGCGGCACCTGGTATTCACCAGAGCCCACCGCAAAGCGGGTTGGACTTGCTGTTGCAGGATACCACTAGGTCGTTCCCAGGTGTGACTAGCCCGCGGTGACAGCCGAGGTCGAGGTACCTTAGCGGATGACAATCTCGTAGTCAGGTCCAGGCACAGGGTCAGGGCAGGTGGCAGAGATGCAACGTCAAGTCCAAGTCCGGGGTCAGCAACAGGAGGTCCAGGCAGGTGGGAACGGGAACACAGGCACACGGAGGAACTCGGGTAACACGGCAACACAGGACTCAGGAGCGGGAACACACAGGAACGCAGGAATACACAGGAACGCAGGAATACTCGCTTGGAAGCTTTCTCTAAGGCTATGAGGCACAAAGATCCGGCAGGGGACACAGGAAGAGGCAGGATTCTTAAAGGTGAGGTGTTCAGCCAGTGCACCAATTAGCGGTGTGCTGGCCCTCTAAATTTTCAGCAGGAGCCGCGCGCGTGCCCTAGGAGGTGGGGATGCGCGCGCACGGCAGTCCGGGGAAGGGCAGGAGCCGGGAGAGGTGAGTGAGGAGACCAGGCTGCAGCGGGGGCACACGGGGGAGCACGGATGCGCCTGCGATCCGAGACAGGGATCGCGGGAGCACCCGTGACACAGGCTATATACTACAGGGGGCTGGCAGGCTATATATTACAAGGGGCTGGCAGGCTATACACTAGAAGGGGCTGGCAGGGTATACACTAGAGGAGGCTGGCAGGCTATATACTACAGGTGCAGTAACCAATGCAATTCCCACCCTCGGCTTAAAATCAAGTCAACAGGGTTTTCCATTTTTTTGTGTTAAAATTAGGGGTCGCGGCTTATACTTGGGTTGGCTTATACTATATTATATGTATATTACACCTGGGAACACCAGCAACCAATCCTATGCATTTAGGAGTTTACACCATAATATCATTTTTTAACCCCTTTGTAGTCAGTTTTATGGCTGTTGGGACCTATCGCACAGCATGGTCTTGTAAATTCCAGACACTTCATGATTCCTCTGCTATGGACCTGTGTGCTGGCCAGCCTAAGCACATCATAGGGGTGTCTACCTTTTATTGCTTCTTAACATTCTCCTAAATCCTGACACATAGAACAACTACAACTTATCTTTTCTTTAGAGCTGCGCTGCCTCCTCTGCACCACTACTGCTGGACGAGGTGCTTCTGTCTGTATGCTTTTTCTTCTGCTCCTGCCCCTCCGCCTGGAGTACAAGAGAAGTTTAGTCTTGTGGACAGAATGTGCCCGACCATTAGTCAAAATTTATGTCGTATCCAGCCACACCAAATTTCACGGGCTGATAGATTGAAATTTTATGGGCTGGAAATTCTGTATTTTGTTAAAAGAGTGGGACAAACACGGGGGGAGACTAAATTAGGAATGGTGTTTGTTAGGTCAGTGGACCTCTTGACCACCGCGGGAGAATGTAACCAGCCAACACGCCGACGGAGCCTAGCGGCACCTGGTTTTCACCAGAGCCCGCCCAAGCGGGTTGGACTTGCTGCAGCAGGAATCCAACTAGGTTGTTCCCGGTGTGACTAGCCCACGGTGGCAGCCGAGGTCGAGGTACCTTGCGATGACAAACTCGTAGACCGGTCCAGGCACAGGTCAGGCTGCACGCAAAATCAACGTCCAGGTTCAAGTCCGGGATCAGCAACAGGAGGTCCCGGCCGTGGGAACGGAAACACAGGTAACACGCAACACAGGACTCAGAACGGGAACACAGAACTCAGGAACGGACACACAGAAATACACTGGAACGCAGGATACAGGAATACGCAGGAAACAGGAATACTCGCTAGAAGCTTTCTCTAAGGCTAAGAGGCACAAAGATCCGGCAGGAATGATGGCAACAAATGGTTTATATACAAAACAGAAAGTGACCATACGAATCACCTGTGCGCTGGCCCTTTAAATCTTGAACAGTGCCGCGCGCGCGCGCCCTAGGAGCGTGGCCGCGCTCGACCTATTCCGGACGGGAGCGGAGCCAGAGAGGTGAGTGCCCGAGCTTGACGGGGCAGCGGAGTGAGGCACGGGTGCAACCTCGATCCTCGATATGTCTTCGCGGGTTTGCCCGCAACGGAGGCACAGTGCCCCGCGATCCGTGTATGGATCGCGGGGGTGCCCGTGACAGTGTTATTTTGTTATTCTGAGTAATTTAAGAATCTTGTCTTTGTGGGAATAACCCTTTAAGTACCCCCATTTGTAGTGAGCTGCCCCTTATTTGCCAACATTATTAATCAGTGCCCCCTAATATGTCACTATTATTCTTAGCTATCTGTAAACATCATGGACATAGACATTTTAATTTAGTAACTACTTGGGTAGTTAAATAACAGAACCTTTTTGAAATGTTTCAACATGTTTACCAAATTCAACCTTTTTTCATAAAATGTTAATAGATAAACCAATATTTCCTGCTATTTTGAAGTACAAAATGTAACAGAAAAACAAAGTCAAAACAGTTGGTAAGTTTAATCGTTCTAAAGTTAAAGTGACACATGCTTGTTTTGAAAAATAGGCCTGGTCATCAGGCGCCATGAGCTTGGTTACTAAGGGGTTAAAGTGGAAACAAGCCTTTTAAGGGTTTAAATATTTTAGCAGTTCTTCAGGTGCATGTGCTGTATTGTGTTCAATGAAGAGAATCAATAAATCTACATCCATCTTTCACAGTCCTGTGACTACTAGGAACACACACAAATGTAGATAGGTATCCGCGACCACAAATCTCTGACTGGAAGCCGTAAGCAGTATAAGCCAGGCACTTTTGTTACACACACAGTTTTTAGTCTTTTATTAGTATCCTGTCGTAAATAATATGTCCCAGTATTATCAATCTTTGATTGTCACTGCCTAGTGGTTTATACAATGTTTGTTAAATTTCTGTTTCATACATAACCACATGTCTGACAAAGAGAACTAGTATTCTCCATCAAATATACTCAGCCTCAACAGATATCGCCTGATTTTTTCACTCTCTTTTAGGTACACAGCTAAACAGATCTGCTACCCAAAACATTAAGTCTTTTCTGCATATTGAGGGTGTTTTCACGCCAATCACTGCCGGCAAAGCTGACGGCGGCTTCAAAAAGATGGTGGCGCATGCACGCCGCCATCTTGCCAAGGATCGTTGCTCCCCGTGATGTAATCAGGGAGCAGCGATCCGTCGCCATGAACGCCGGATTCAGCACATTGTAATAAGGAGCAGAAATCCCATACAGCCATACTGTTATAGTGTAGGATCGATCCAACAACCAGAGTTAAAGGCACCCTAGGGAGTCCTGAAAAATGTAAAATAGGGAATTCTGGGAAGATATGCAATAGGGTTTTTCCAAGGTGTTACATGAAAAACAATGCGCCTTTCTTACCTTGACAGGCACCCCTTTTGGAATAGATATAATGGTATGGCTTAATACACAAGGTTTTAGACTTCGTGTAGGTCATACTTTTCGTTTAAAGGGGTCGGCCTTTCAATGTAGCACAAGGAGCCATTGTTTCCATTTAAAACACCTTGGAAATGTATTTGCCTACTTTATCAGAATTCCCCAGTGGGATCAATCTATGCTTTTTTCTCCCCAATTTTTTTTTTTTTGTTACTATAAGGCATCTTAATGGGCCAAACTCCTCCATAAGAAGAATGCTACATTCTGACCCAGTCCCACTGGTTATGCAGAGCAGAATTCCTATACCTCCTGGGTTTCGGTATCAGGTTGTGGATATATTTTCAACTATCATTTCAAGAGTATCGTTACCCTTGCAATTTTTAATTTGACTCATTAGATTAAGAACTTTCCCCCATTATGCCTAAAATTTGGTACGGACAACTCTTTCTAACCAGTAGAAAAAGGTACCCCCACACATGCCCGAAAAGAGATAGGTAGCACAGCAAAAACTTGCGGCCTACACCCTGAGAATCATTGCTTTGTGCCGTTAGTGCAGACAGCCACCAATTGCTGATTAAAAAGACCTAATGGCTGCAAGCCATCACCTATCCAATCACATCTGGCTCGTGAACCATAGGGTCCCACCTTGCTCTAGAGGGCAACATATAGAAATCCATTGTGTATCAGTTTTGTCATTCAACCACAGGAGTGCAAAAGTTTAGGGGGGGGGGGGGGTTATTTTTTACAATAGACTCCGGCATGTTATGACGAGGCATATATTAATGTAAGATACATTGTATATTCTTTATATATATCAGTGAAAAGAAAACTAATAGAGTCAAGCAAATTTACAGAACAAGAGCACAAATTATAGCGCAAACTACACTGCCTCCTAGCTGGGGTAATTTTGGGGATTCTGACAAATGGTCCATTTTTCTTCAGCCAGGGAATGTTCAATTGGTGTAACACCACACCTATTGGGGGTCAGTTACATTAAGGCGTTTTTTTTGCTATAGTTTCTAGTTCTTGTCTTCGTGCCCTTCATATTTATTAACATATTAAAAGTGTAAACTAATAAACAAACCCACCCGGTGTACAATTTACTCCATGTTTAAATAGGACGCAAAATATACGTTTTTGACTCCGGGCTGCCAATAGTGCAATGTAGGCTGCAAGGGACCGAACCAGGACCATGGCTGCCTTCTTGTCCTCCTCCTTCATGTCGCTCGCCGCCTTTGCCACTGTGCTGCTATGGTTCAGAGTGCAAGGGAGGATTCATGTGATAGGAATCCGACCTGACAGGCTGACCTGCGCACCTTTTTCATGAGAGTTTATGGTTGGATCCCCAGGCAACCAAATTCCACATAATAAGAACTTCTGGATACAGGCTATATGTAAGAACCCTTGATTTATTTTAATAACATCAAGTAACAAAACATTTATGTATTTGGTGGAATAGCCCTTTATGTGAAAGGCCCAATAGATCCCTCGTGTTAATCAGGCACTGTGCAAACTGTTGAGCAAGCATTTGGTCATACCTTCTATATTAAATAGGATTATTGCTACACTATTCTCTGGCACTGTGATATCAGCTAAAGACTTTAGCACGTGTACATTAATTACTCATCAATTATGACTGCAGCAACTGATAAGCGGAAACATCAAAAGAACTATCAATCAAAGCTATGAGCATCTGAACAGAGAATAAAAATACCGGAAGTACGGTACATGAAATAAAATATTTCAGTACTATGAAAAATGCTTTTCAGTTTCAGACAACTTTTCTAACAGAACGTCACTATAGAGCTGAAGACGCCATTGTGCATTCGGTTCGGTTCACATCTCCAGATATCTCCGACTGCAGGCCAGATCCAACAAAGAAAACGCTTGCACATAGTCGTGTATATCCCAGAAAGAAAAACGCTTGCAAATTATTTATGATGCCCTATCGGCAGGTTTATTTCACGCTGCAGTTCCTTGCTTGGTCCCAAACTATGCACCCACAGGGGCGTTCTAATGCTGATTTGCCAGTTCCACTTTATGCTGGCGTTCCAACATAAGTGGTGCACCATCCCATTAAACTTGATTGCCTAGCAAAAAGTGATTGGCGCATGCAGGTTGCACCAGAATTTATAATCTTAGCAGACTCTGCTCATTAATGCAGTTTCCCTCACTAATGATATCTGGGTCAGAGAGGCAGATTTACTAGATGTGTGAAACTTCACAAAATTGCTCTGCCGAGGTATAATGCTGGATGCAACATTAAGACCTGCTCCAGAACTCATGAATCTGCGCTCCCTGCGCTTCCCGACAGATTCCCAACTTTTTTGTGGTGCACCTTTAACATAGGGCGTGCCACACTTTGCATGTTAAATATGGCGTCGAGGCCCGCTAAGCCCCGGACGCCCCCAATTTGTGTTGCATGAGGCCTAGTGCAGCTGTGCCACAAAAGGTCACATGCAGCACAATTAGTGGTGCGACACTTCTAAATTTGCTGCCCTTAGTACATTTGTTCCAATGGACCTTACCCGGTCCTGTCGCGATCCACGGCCTTTGGTCCGACGGATTCGGGTCCGGCGCGATTCAGGAAGATTGTGCGCCCAAGTTCATGCATTCGTCGCTTCCCCTTTTAGGTCCGCCGAGTTCACCTGCTTCTTCCTGGTGCTGTGAGTGCTTGTCTTGCTACACAATTGGCGTTTGTAAATTTCGCGGTTTTGCCCGTCCGCCCTGATTCTGTCGTGTGCAAGCCAGCGCCGAGCCCAAAATCCGATTGCGTGCGCCAAATCCCGGGGCAATTCCGTCGCAAAAGAGAAAACGTCGGGAAACCCACGAAAATATGCGTCCGACGGTCCCTAGTAAATGAGCCCCAATGTCTTTTGCTACTTTTAACCCCCTAGATGTACCCAGGGAAGTGGTACTCCATGTTCGTGTATATTAACCGTTGAAAATAGACTTGTAAAAAGGTGGAAACATTTGCCATTTATTAAAATTCAAAATACTTTTACAAGTCTTTCTTCCAAAACCGGTTCCAGCAAACGCGCCCCCCCCGCGCCCAGAGCGGCACAAGGTTTCAGACTAGACAAGTGGTACAAACTAAACCCTGCAACATCCCTGCGGCTTGTGCCGTCACAGATAATACCGCCCGGCTAAGTCCACCCGCGTTCAGAAACCTAACTACAGAACCTCATGGATCCTACAAGTCCCCCTACAAGAACAGGAAAACTTATTTTGTCTGACAGCGCTGGATGGTGATGCAACAGGAACCACCAGGTAATGGGAAATCTGAGATAGGTCTCTTGCACACACGTGTAGAGAAAAACATCAAGCCAAAAACCGAAAGGGGTCACACTATGAGAAATAAGACACAGAGAGGACAACAACAAGAGATACAAGGGCAGACAAAACTGGGTCAAATCCAGATGGCAGCAGAACACCAAATGAGAGCAAGAATAGTTGAATAAATGTAGCTAAAGCCGGATACATAGAATTTCAAAGATTTAGCACTAGCAACAGCAAGGACAACGAGTGAGACCGCAAAAAGCAACACTTTATGAAAGAACTGGGCAACATATAAAGCGAGTAATGGACACTGCCCCCAGCACTGACTGTTCAGCTGTCCATCACTCAAGCCACATCATACAACTCATACCCCAGCTTTCCCCGAGCAAAAGATCCGAAAAGTTACTGTCATCACAGCTGGCCGAGTGTGTGGTTTGTCAAGCTATAACATGAGACCTGATCCCATTTCATACCAATTCATTGAGTATTGACACGTTCCACCCAACTTAGTTACTACAAACATTAACATCCCCTTCTCTCATATGAACCTTATTTATAACCCTTTCATGACTGTTCAACGTAAAATTACATCTACCATTCTTCAAGGGTACACGGAGAGGGCTCAAGGGCGGAGTCCTTTACATACAGAGCAGGTGTATTTTACAGCATATGGTGGTGTTGAAAATAGCAAAATATGGAATGTATGTATCCACACTGGCACATAGCAGGTTGAGACATAGATCTTATGCCTTGTAAAAATATGCAAGGTACATCAGAAAAAACACAATACCATATATACTCGACTATAATAAATATATAAGCAGAGTTTTTCTGCCCCCGCTTTATACTCGATCAAAAAAAACTAAAAGTGTACTCACCTTCCGACGTGTGTACACTTTTGTTTCTGTTCCTACATGCATTATATTGGGGCGGGACTGTCATTCTGTTAGGATCAGTGGAATCCTCGACCACCGCGGGAGATGACTAGCTAACACCCGGACCGGAGCCTATTCACCAGAGCCTGCCTCAAGCCTGGTAGCAACTGTGGGTACAGGCAGGTTGGGAACTTGAAACACAGGCACCAGAGGAACTCGGGTTAACACGGCAACACAGGACTCAGATCGGGAACACCACAGGAACGCCGGAATCACAGGAATCCACATGAACTCCGGAATACTCCTTGAAGCTTTCTCTAAGCTATGATGCACAAAGATCCGGCAGGGGACCAGGAAAGAGCAGTATTCGTAAAGTTGAGGTGTTCATCCAGTGCACCATTAGCGGTGCGCTGCCCTTTAAATTTTCGCAGGAGCCGCCGCGCCCCTAGGAGGCGGGGACGCGTGCGCACGGCAGTCCGGTGAAGTAGCAGAAGCCGGGAGAGGTTGAGTGAGGAGACCCGTCCCCGGGGCGGGAGCACGGATTCTCCGCGATCCGAGACAGGGACGCGGGGCACCCGACAGTACCCCCCCCCCCCGGCCTCCCTCTCTTCTTGGGCCTGAAAAACGTTGGAGCAGCTCTTGTCCAAGAATGTTATCCTCTGCTCCCATATCGCTCCTAGGACCAAATCCTTCCAGTCCCACCATAAACAACCGCCTACCTCTCACTGCTTGTATCCAGGATCTCCTTCACCTCGCAGACATCATACGTCCGCTTGTGTACCGGAGGGAGAGGAACTTGTCGGGTTAATGGTTTAATATGACTGGCTTGAGGGGAAACGTGGAAGGAGTTGAGTATTCGCATGCTTGGGTCAAATGGACCCAAAACCGGGTCCAATTTGTAGCATGGATCTTCATCGTGACGTCCCTTGAGATAACCAGACCCGTCACCATGAGCTTAAGCACAGGACAAGGCCGACATTTCTTGTCCGCTTGATGCTTTGGTCCTTGGCAGAGGTTTGAGGTCAAGGTACGTACTTGTTCCCAGATGAGCTTTTAGATCCGTACCAATCCTCCACAACAGGCACCCCTGAACACGTAACGGAAAGAGGCCGTGTTGCATCCGTAATTAATAAAGAAGGGAGCCGAAACCAACAGAAGTGGAGTCCCAAGTGGAATTGTCCTGGTAAGAACTCGCCATGGTAAAAGAGAAGCCCAGTCGTCCTGACGATCGGACACAAAGTGGCCGGAGATAGCACCCCAAAGTCTGATCACCCTCTTCACTTAGCCGTTGGGTGAGGATGATGGCAGAGGAAAATCCATTGTCACTTGCAGCTGGTTGCACAGGATCTCAGAAACTTGGACACAACCGAACACCTCGATCAAAACATGTGCCGGGAATGCCATGAAGCGGAAGAACGTGCTGGAAAAAGACTGGCTAACGTGAGGGCTGACGGCAAACCTGGTAGAGTGACAATGGGACCATCTTAAGAGCGTATGGCCAGATGATGGCGCAGATCAGTAAGGTCTAAAGTCCATAGTCACGTGAGCCCCGGCAGGTGGCATGGGTAACGCAACAAAGACCAGCTGGTTGTTTGTCGTGAGGGCTTATTTGCGAGCCACAAGAGGCACAAGACCGCACAAGCCTGAACGTCCTTGACAATCAAGCCACCAATAGAAACGGGAAATCAGGGCCACCGAGCGCTGCACCCAGGGTGCCCAGCCACTCGAGAAGAATGTCTCCATCACAGATCTCTTTATTCCAGTCGTACATAATCTTGCCGTGATTAATTGCCGAAGGTCCACCTCGCTGCCAGCACAAGCCTCTCTGGAGGAATGATGTGTGTTTCGGGCAATATTCCGCCCTATAACCCATCGTGAGCGGCACGTGCAGGGCGGTCCAGCTTAATGTTTTTTTTTCTCGGCTGGGCGAATGGAACTCGAAGTCAAACGGAAAATAAGAGGGACCACCGGGCCTTGACGTGGGTTCAACCTTTGAGCTGTCTGTAGGTACGGAGGTTTTTTCTTGTGGTCCGTGAAAATACTGACTGGAAATCGAGCTCCCCCAGCAGATGACCGCCATTCCCCAAGGCAAGCTTGATACCAACAGCTCTATCCCAATAATCATTCCTCTCTGCAGAGGCAAAAGTTTTTGGAGAAGAAGCCCATTAAGAGTTCGGCCCCTCGAGCCCTTCTGGGTAAAACCGCTCCAGCTCCTACGGAAGAGCCATCGACTTCCAGAAAGAATGGCTTTTCGTATCAGGTCTGTAAGAACAGATCAGAAGAAAACGCAGTCCTTTAATCGCGTGAAAGCCCTCCTCAGCCGCTGAGGCCAGAGACCGAGAATTGACACCTTTCTTTGTTTAGCGCCACCAGTGAGCTACCAGGAGAAGCCAAATGTTGAATGAAATTGCCTATAATAATTGGCAAAGCCCAGATCTTTGGATACACACAATCCCACTGGGCTGGCCACTGAAGACTGGTGGATATTTAGCGGATCCCATCTCAGGCCCTCGTCCGGAAATAATTTAGCCAAGGAATTTAAGGCTCCTTTGATGAAAGTGGCCTTTTTCAAGTTTGGCATAGAGATGGTTAGTCCTGAGCGACTGAGCCCTTGCCGTACGTGGGACGATGGGACTCCAAGGCAGCAGAAACACGAGGATGTCATCCAGGTTAACCACAACACAGCTGTACACGAAGTCCCTGAACATATCTTAACAAATCCACTGGAAAACGGCTTGGCGCATTAAAAAGTCCAAAGGTCATAACTAAATTTCAAATGCCCATCACGGGGGTAATGGTGGTCTTTCCACTCGTCCCTTCCTGATGCGATAAGAATTGTAGGCACCACGAAGATTCCAACTTGTAAAAGACTCTCGTGCCCCGTAGACGATCAAACACCTCAGCGGCAATGGTGCAGGGGTTGCATACTTAACGGTGACTTTGTTAGACCGGCGATAGTCTATACAGGGGCGAAGAGAGCCATCTTTCTTGGTGAAAAAAGAAACATGCGCCAGCTGGAGAGGAGGTTTATGTAGAAACCTCTTTGAAGATTTTCCTAATATATTCAACATGGCGTCTGTTTTGGGTACCGAGAGCGGTACACCCTACCCCGTGGAGTGTAGAAGATCCAGGGCAGCAAGTCGTGGGGCAATCGTAGGGACGATGTGAAGGAGATCTTCATACTGTTTTTTGGAGAACACTCTCGAATCCAAGTATGGAGCGGGAGCCCCCCAGGGGCTTGGAGACAGGTGGAAGTCCTACGGGAGCAACGAGTGATCTCATACAATGACAAGAACAGCCGGTTCCAACGAGATCCGTCCCCAGAGGACCAGTCCAGCACAGGGGCATGTTGCCTGACAACCAGGGAGACCCAACAGAGGGTGGAATTGCTTGGTCGTACAAAAAAACAACGGTCTTCTTTATGGAACCTCCAACTTGCAGAGCAGTGGTTTTCCTGCAACCATAGGCACGGAAAGAATCTGGCCACTGACTGGAAGCACTGGACAATCGGTTCTCAAGAAGAACCACTGGAAGTGATGCCGTATACCAGGGCTGCAATCCATAAAGTTCGGTGTAAGCCTGAATCCAGGAAAGCCGAAACTTGGTTTCTGGGTGCCGTGTCTATGCTGAGGAGCCATGAATAATCAGACATGGAGAAGCTTGGCACACACCTAGGGACCTTCTCCCAAGAGCCCTAGGTGCTGGCATTTAACTCGACTTGGGGACGAACAGGACAAGTCCCGTGAAGTGCCCTGGATTGGCCAATACAGACAAGGTTCTCCTGTTCGTCTTCTTGAACGCTCTTTGTCGAGAGAGCCGGATTCTGTCCACCTGCATAGTTCCTCACAGATCGATACAGGCGAAAAAAAGGCTGGAGCGGCCTTGGAAGGCAAAGTATCTAGCGAGGAACCCTCTTACCTGAGCTTGAGATGCTCATAGCGAAGTCCTCGCCGAATTCCTTAAACCGACATCACCGAGTGGCCAGTGTGATGAGACCCCCAGATTGACGGTAATCCCGAGCCGCCAGCGCATCTTGACCTGTGGCGAGAGTCCGTTCTTAAAGGTGCGATTATAGCTCATCCGTTCCAGGCAAGTTCGAGGCCAGGGAGCGGAACTGAACTGCCTACTCTCCCACGAAATTTGCCTGGCGCAGGTTCCACAACGCAGTCTCGGCAGCAGAAGCCCGTTGCTGGTTCCTCAAAACCGGCCCGGAACTCCGCCAGAAAAGCCGCAAGCGTTAGCCGTACCGGTCGCCTCTATCCCAAAGAGGAGTGGCCCCAGCCAGGGCTTTCCCAGAGAGGAGACTGCCGAAGATCCCACCTTGGAACGCTCGTGCCAATGCAAAGGCATAGTCGATTTTTAGAGAGATTGGTAATAAAACCCCGCACTGTTTGGGTCTCCGTCAAATTTGCTGGGCATATACGCCGTAGTCGTGGTTTCACAGCAGGAAGGCAGACCGGTGAGGAGCCACGGAGCAGACACGGAAACCTGTTCTGTTGCTGGGCGGCTTAGCAGCTGTTGCAGCATGGGGGTGACTTAAATCCAGCTGTTTTTCGCCGTTGAAGGTGCAATCTACCGGGAATTGCTGAACCACTATGGCGGCAAAGTTTTTGTCGAGTTGGGACGGACCTCGGCATTATCCTGGCCGGAACTTACTTTTAGATCAGTTGATCCTCTGGACCACCGCGGAGATGGACTAGCCAACACCTAGGACCGGACTAACGGCACCTGGTAGGTCACCAAGCCGCCGCAAAGCCGGGTTAGACTTGCTGTGGCAGGATACAACTAGGTCGTTCACAGGTGTGACGAGCCATGTGCAGCCGAGGTTGAGGTACCTTAGCGGATGCCAGCTCGGTAGTCAGCCATCACAGGGTCAGGGCAGCCGGCATAGATGCAACGTCAATCAATCCGGGTCATCAACAGGAGGTCCAGGCAGTGGGAACGGTAACCAGTCACACAGGGGAACTCGTTGTAACACTCAACACAGACTCAGAGCGGAACACACAGGAACGCAGAATACACAGGATACAGGAATACTCCTTGGAATCTTCTCTAAGGGCGATGAGGCCACAAGATCCGGGCAGGGAACCAGAAGATGGCAGGGAAAAAAAACGAAAAGGGGTGATCTAACGGTGAGGTGTTCAGCCAGTGCACCAATTAGCGTTCGCCGGCCCTTTAAATTTTTCAGCAGAGCCGCGCTGCCGCCCTAGAGGCGGGTATGCGCGCACGGCAGTCCGGGAAGGGCATACCAGAGAGGTGAGTGGGAACCAGCGCAGCGGGGGCACACGGGGACACGTATGCGCCTGCGATCCTAACAGTTATCTGCTGGAAAACAAAAGAAAAAAAACAAGAAGAAAGGAAAAAAAAAAACAAAGCCCCCCCCCGAAGGAAAGCGGAAGAACAAAGCACCCTTGCCCCAGGCTAATACTACAAGGGGCTGGCAGGCTATACACTAGAGGGGCTGGACAGGGTATACACTAAGGGAAGCTTGCAGCTATATACTCCAGGGGCGTACCAATGCAATTCCCCCCCTCGCCTTAAACTCATCAACAGGTTTTCCATTTTTTTGGGTTTTAAATTGATGGGTCGTCGGCTTATACTTGGGTTGGCTTATACTCAAGTATATACGGTATATGTATATTACACCTGGGAACACCAGCAACCAATCCTATGCATTTAGCAATAAAAACGAACAAGAAGATACATAAACACTACATTAGAAAGCTAATGAAAGACCCTAAACCTAAGTGATAGTGGTAATGCTGTAAAGCAGAGTCCACAACAGTCACATCTACAAGGTTATTTGACGAAACCTTGGATTAAAAGGAACCTGTCACCAGGAACCTTTTTTCTGGCTCCCCCATGTCCCCATAGAGAAGTGTACACACTGCCAAAGGTTTTTCTAGTAAAACTGGCTTTTTTGGAAAAAAGATAAGTTATATCAAAATTTACCTTTCTGTTTGCAGAGCTGTGTCCCTGGTCCCATTGGAGTGCCCATTGAGGAGTGGGGTAGACATCTTTTACACCCTGTGGGGGAAAGCAAGTGGGGGGTAGATATGGGTGACATTGGAGTTTTTTAAAATTTGAAATCAATGCATGACGGAGCGGTTTCCTGAGCGTGGTGGGGGAACTGCTCCTCACTGGCCACTCATGGGAGAGCCAAAAAAGGGCTCCTGGTGACAGGTTCCCTTTAATTTGGGCTACATCAAGTGGATGTGACTGTTGTGGACCACAGCAGCATACAGGTATCTTGTACTCCGAGCACTCTACATTACAGCATGGATCAGTGTTCTACTTTCTATGATAGTAAGGGTTAAATTAATATTTGATTGTGATCATTTCACCCTGTTAACCAGCTGGTGTTTGTGTACCTTCTCATTTGGTTTTGTTGTTAAATGTATAGGATTGGTTTCTGGTGTTTCCCATTGATTTTCTCCTTATCATTAAGGTATTGCTCTAAACCAGGCATAACCAGAATATACAATCACCGGCCACTTTATTAGCTACACCTGTCCAACTGCTCGTTAACACTTAATTTCTAATCAGCCAATCACATGGCGGCAACTCAGTGCATTTAGGCATGTCTTGTCAATTTATCACTGTATGAGGATTCTGCTTCAGTAGTAGGCTACATTCACACTACTATTGGCACGTAAGTACGCCCGTGATATGCAGCCGATATACGTCCCCCATACGCTTCTATGGGCTCGCGGCGCCCTCGTCTGTAGCGGTCCGGTGCCGCTGCCCGTACGCCGGAAAAGATCGGACATTCTATCTTTTCCGTATTACAGCGCCTCGGCCATAGATGGCTCATGTAGGAGGGCTGGGGAGCTGCGCTCACCTCCTCCCCCTCCTCTCCCGCGCGCTGCCGGTGCCCGCGCGCGGACGTGCGGCGTGCTCACGCAGGGGAATTTGAGCCTAAGACTGTTGTTCCGCCTATGACTACTTTTATTTGTCAAAACTGGGGCGGCGAATTTTTGGGGCAAACGACGATGTTTCCCGCAAGCCAATCCCCTTTTACAGGATTCTCCAGGGAAACAAAAGTTTTTTGGGAAAGAGGCCAAAAAAAAAAGTCGTGCCGTCCATGTATGTTTATATTCCCCCCACCCCCCCGGTCCCACTGGCTCTGTCGACTGAGAGCATGCCCTCCTGGCGTACCCTACACCTGCTTTTTTTAGGAGCTCACCTACATGCAGAGTGACAAGGACCCCCCCCCCCACCCCTGTAGCACCTACACTATGTTGTCGACTGGTTTGCCATACAGTCCCTACCACAAGTATAGTCCTTTTCCACACACATACACACAGTTATTAGTCCATTATGCCTGTTATAACAGCAGCTACCTTACGTTCACACAACCATACATACTTTCCCCTATAGACCCGCAATGCGCGCACTGAGCTCGTACACGAAAAACGATATGACCTTCCTATGCTTTCCCTTTTATGGGCGTCCGTAATGCATTCAATGACAGGTGAGGGTCCCCCCGCCTCCTTTCATCGCGGCCGACATATGCCCTCCCAGCCCAGGATACGTCATGGTGAATCGCTTTTACAGCCACCATAGAATTCCTTGTCACAGCATGTACTATGAACACCCCGTGTGTCACCGCGCAGTTTGTTCATTGAACACGAATAAGAGGCCCGCGGCTCCCCCTCCACCATTGATAAAGCTTTTTGTTCCTGGAACAACCCTTCAAATTGGGAGACTGATGTCAAACAGTTGTATCCTTTCTAATATTCTATTAAACTTCTGTGGCAATTCAACCTTTTAGAGTCAACCACAACGATAAAACTTTTCCATCCGGTGTTCCCTGCAGATTGTGATTAGCCTCTTTGTCCTCGTCTTACCGCCCAATCTATGGAAACTGTAAATTGGGGGACATCTGGCATAAATGCTTGAATGTGTTCAACAAAACAAGATGTGAAACATGGCTTATCAAGTGGATAAGTTGTCACATGATGAGTAAACCCTTTGGACAAAACCTCCGTAGTTTGTATATACGGATGGTGCTGTATATACTAAAACTGGGAGAGGAATGGCTATGTATATTTAATATTGGGAAGGTTAAAGCTGTATAGCACACGGACTAGGGAGGGGAGGCTGATAGATATATAACTGGAGGGGCGGTATTATAGAATGTGGAGATTTTATTTTAATTCCTTTAGAGGACCTGCACAGTGGATATTTTATTATGTTTGTGTGGACAGTGTGGTCGTTTGTGTTAAATATTTTAGAGCACACTGATCCAGGCGACATTATGACGCAGGCTCCCAGGGTACATACAAGATGGGGTCACTGTAGGTTTGTTCTTAAGTTGAGTTTGTATGTAAGATCGGAAACTATATATTTGACATTGTAATCCCAGCCAGAAAACTTTGTTGGTCCTCGTGACAATTGATTTAAAAAATGTGGGTTGTCAGAAGAATCATATGAACACTAAAGCTCTCATTACAAACAGTGATACTGTTACAGCTGTTTACTGTAGCCTGAGGCCTAAGTACAATAAATTACCTATCCAGAGGTACCGTTTGTAACTAGGGGTCGTTGTAAGTCATTTTTCTAGTAGGGGACCCCTGTACTGTAGAATTCTGTACTTTTTATGATAGATTGTAGAGATGTGCTGGCTGGGAGCGAAGACATCTGCGACAAAGAACAGTGATAAGACCACGGCGAGAGATTACATAACGCGTCATCCTCCTAGGATTGGATCAGATCATCTCCTGTAAGGTACAGATGCCACCAAAGTATGTAAGAATGATTTTAATAGCCGCTACAGTCACTTTCTTGTATGCAGGCAACTTTTGAACCAGAGAGATAATAATACATTTGGACTGCTGTAAATTGACTTCCTGAGACAATTGGTGTTCTTCACTAATTTCTACATGATACCGGCCTTTGCCCCTTCATCCAGTTCGATGGCAAGATGGTAGCCAGGGTCCAGACATGGAAACCTACAAGAAAATGGTGCAAATGCGCCTTTCAAACCATTTCCCTTTTCCTACCCGAATCCTGTGCAGTTCGATAGGTTTCTCCATGATTGTTTCTTCCCTGCATACGAGATTATGACCTTATCAGACTTGATCAATCAACTTTTGAGCAAGATGCTGCAGTTTTGGTGTGTTTTTCAGTTTCCTTTGCCCGTTTCTAGCACTGATACAATTTTGCCATTGACTTGTGCGAAGTGTGACAACCACCACACATTAGATACAATTGATGAACCACTGTTGGAAAATGTTCCCAGAATAATTTATTAAAAATACCATAACATACAATGGTATACATATTAAAAAACTTTTAAAAAAAACTATGGTACATTTTAAAGCAGAAATGCGTGGGTTTTTGGAACGTTTCCTGCTGACACGCAGCCAGAACTTCTATCCAAAAAGCCATCTTTAGCAACTTGACAGCAATGTTGTTTGACGGCCATGGTGGAGCCAGCTCACTTTAACAGGACAAGTTATGGTTCTTTATAGATAAGATCCAGTGATGCGTGGGAAGAGTTGTGCCATTGTTGCTAAAACTGAGCAAAGTAAACTGATAGTTTTATGGATCACAGGCATTCCCTTCTTGGGGTGGATTGTTGTATGATTGATACTCACATAATGCACACGGAAGGTCTGGCAGACATGGACAGAGACAGATATTATAAGGGGGGGGGGTTATCTCCATTTATCCCCATCACGTTTCCCCTTTATCTTTTTTTCTTCCCCTCCGTTTCTTTGTCTCTGTTATTCTTCTTAGGCTATATTCACGACGACCTATGGTGGATGTATATATGCCACGTATATACACATCCCTCATAGAGGCAATAGATACATCCCTCATAGACGGCAATAGACGCACGGTGCCGTACGGGAGCTTATGGTACTGCACACACGCGCGGCAAGCGTACCGTTCCGTAGCCAGAAGAAAGATAGGACAAGTCCTATCTTTCCTTTTAATACAGGCGCTCGTTGCGCCATACATAACTATGGAAAGGGGCGGGGGGAGCAGTGCTACGATACGGCGGACACAATGTCGTTTTAATGTAGCCTTATTGTTTTGGATGTTGTTATGAGCGTAAATGAGCTCTTTAACTTTTGAAGGCCCTGCATTTCTCCCTGTATTGTATTGTTATATGTTATAAATGTTAATTTTACTTCCAACTAAAATGATGATCATCACAAATGGACGCAAAAACAGTTTTTGTTTCAAATTAAATTAACAGTGAAAACACGAGTAATATCATACTTGTTATCCTCCTTCTCTGCCAGGTGTCTGCATGTATAGTTTAACTATCATGCAAAAAAAGTGCAGGCAAATGTATCCTGTGTGTTCTACACATTCTTGTTTTTTGTTGTTCCTTTTGTATGTTCATTTCTTATCATTTCTTGTAAATGTTCCAGTTTCTTGTGGCAGCCAGAATCATAGTGGCACCAACTGATATACATTATTTTTGAACTTACATGCCCATTAAAGGCTCTATTTTACACCACAAAGCACAGAGAAGTAAGGATAATGCTATATAAATTTTATGTGTGTGTTATCAAACAAAAAGTTGTAGGCAACAGTCAAAAAGGCATATACTGTAAACTATTTAGAGGTGTGTGACTAACATACAATTCTACTAGAATGGTGTGTTAACAATGATATCCAGATAAGAAACAGAACTGAACTAAGATAAAGTAGCAGTAATATATTGACCTGAAAAATATGCAATATACTGTATAAAAAACAAAAATTGCTAAAAAGAGCGGTACAGAATAGATCAATATGATCCAAAGTTGATTACAACAGTGTGCAATATGATATGTCACTGAACTTATCAGTTTTTTACTAGGTGCAGTAGACCTCCTGCACATGAACCTTGCTGTTCTTTGCTGCAAACAACGAATCTGTGTAGGAAGTGAATTCCAGACTTGTTGGGGCTATTATGGTCATACAGCCCGCCCAGGGGCAATGGCAGTCGTAATCCGTCCCTGCCATGCACTACTCATTTTTTGTGGTGCTTTTTCTGAAGAAAGCCATATTTTTTAAACCCCTGACAACGTCTAACCTTGGGCTGCCCATCCTGACCAAGGTAGTTTTTACGTGGTGGTGAGGTTTTATTCCCTTCCGACCATAGCAACTCCATTATCTCTGGCACGTATGAAAAACTTTTTACATAGTAATCTGGTGTAAATACTTAGCAAAGCCTGACCACATTGAAAAATAAAAAAATATATGGAAACTGGTATTAAACTTTGCTAACAAGGTGTAACAACTATACCAATTTATGGAATGCCTAAACTGATGAACTAATCATTAATGCTATCCAAATGTAGTTATGGTAACAGAGTAAATGACGATATTCGAGGAGGATTCTGCTCAGATTCTTAGTTGCTTCATGCACCATCTAGAGGCCAACATGTGTTCATCTGTAAGAATAAAGAGTATAATTGGTCTACTGGCTGTAAGATGTAGCCAGTATAGTTTACATTATATAGTAAATAACACTGACTTGATCAGGTACAATGCATGTTATTTATAAACAGATTCTACATCATCTGGATTTCCTTCTATCACAAAAACTTTCTCAAAATGATGTTGTTACATAGCTCTTAAATAACAAAGTGCAAAGTTTCCTCACTTTGCTGTGATAAGTTTGTCTGTAGTATTGCTCGATTCTGAATCTCTTCCCCAAAACATAAAGTGATGTGGCAATCAGGTGGCGTGCCTCCTTCTGTTTTGTATGTTTCCGAGGCTAGAGAAATACAACACATAAGTATGAGCAACCATTTCACTTTTACCTGGGACTAGGCTACATTCACATGATGTATGCCCGCCGTACCGTAGAGGAAAGCGCCGCTCACCCCCGCCCCATCTCCATAGAGTAACATAGTCCCAACACGTTATTCCGTCGAAAGATGACATGTCCTATCTTTTGCGGGCTATGGTATCGCATGTGTGCTGCACCGTACACGCGTCCCGTATGGGCGCTGTGAGGCCATTGCGGGTGTGGGGACGTATATACGTCCCTGATACTTTCGTGTGAATTTAGCCTAATAAAACAATCAAACTTCTATATCAGTCCTGGCACAGAACAGCCAGAGGGCCACAACCGGCCTCTAAAATCTGCGTGAGATTGTTGAAAAACATTAGGGCCCCATTTATTACCATATACACTCACCCCTTTATTAGCTACACCTGTCCAACTGCTCGTTAACACTTAATTTCTAATCAGCCAATCACATGGCGGCAACTCAGTCATTTATGCATTAGACAAGGTCAAAACAATCTCCTGCAGTTCAAACCGAGATCAGTTATGGGGATGAAAGGTGATTTGGAGTGCCTTTGAAGTGGCGGATGGTTGTTGGTGCCAGAAGGGCTGGTCTGAGTATTTCAGAAACTGTCGATCTACTGGGATTTCACGCACAACCATCTCTAGGGTTTACGTAGAATGGCCGAAAAAAGAAAACATCCAGTGAGCGGCAGTTCTGTGGGCGGAAATGCCTTGGTTGATGCCAGAGGTCAGAGGAGAATGGGCAGACTGGTTCCAGCTGATAGAAAGGCAACAGTGACTCAAATCGCCACCAGTTACAACCAAGGTAGGCAGGGAGCATCTCTGAAAGCACAGTACGTCAACTTTGAGGCAGATGGGCTACAGCAGCAGAAGACCACACCGGGTGCCACTCCTTTAAGCTAAGAACAATTTGCACAAGCTCATCGACAATTGGACAGTAGAAGATTGGAAAAACGTTGCTGGTCTGATGAGTCTCGATTTCTGCTGCAACATTCGGATGGTAGGGTCAATTTGGAACCAACAACATGTAAGGCATGGATCCATCCTGTGGTGGTGGTGTCTATGGTTGTGGGGAATATTTTTTGGCACTCTTCGGGCCCCTTGGTACAATTGAGCATCGTTGCAACGCCACAGCCTACCTGAGTATTGTTTGCTCATGTCCATCCCTTATGACCACAATGTACCCAACATCTGATGGCTACTTTCAGCAGGATAATGCGCATGTAAAAGCTGGAATCACTACAGACTGTTTCTTGGACCGTGACAAGGAGTTCACTGTACTCAAATGGCCTCCACAGTCACCAGATCTCAATCCAATAGAGCATCTTTGGGATGTGGTGGAACGGGAGATTCGCATCATGGATGGCAGCCGACAATTCTGCGGCAACTGTGTGATGCACATGTCAATATGGACCAAAATCTCTGAGGAATGCTTCAGCACCTTGTTAATCTTACACCAGCCTGAACCGTTGATACAAGGCAGGATGGATCCATGCTTTCATGTTGTTGACGCCAAATTCTGACCCTACCATCCGAATGTCGCAGCAGAAATCGAGACTCATCAGACCAGGCAACGTTTTTCCAATCTTCTACTGTCCAATTTCGATGAGCTTGTGCAAATTGTAGCCTCAGTTTCCTGTTCTTAGCTGAAAGGAGTGGCACCCGGTGTGGTCTTCTGCTGCTGTAGCCCATCCGCCCACAGAACTGCCGCTCACTGGATGTTTTTTCTTTTTCGGACCATTCTCTGTAAACCCTAGAGATGGATGTGTGTGAAAATCCCAGTAGATCAGCAGTTTCTGAAATACTCAGACCAGCCCTTCTGGCACCAACAACCATGCCACGTTGAAAGGCACTCAAATCACCTTTCTTCCCCATACTGATGCTCGGTTTGAACTGCAAATTGTCTTGACCTTGTCTACTTGCCTAAATGCACTGAGTTGCCGCCATGTGATTGGCTGATTAGAAATTAAGTGTTAACGAGCAGTGGGACAGGTGTACCTAATAAAGTGGCCGGTGAGTGTATGTGTTTATGCATGCCACTATCTAAGGCATGGATTCTGTGGAGGTGATGACTAAGATCCCCTAGCCCTTTTTTTTTATTATTTTGGGAGATTACAATGCTGCTTTCGACCACATGTTGGATATACTGCACCCACAAGTCATGTATGAAAGGACACTTTCCCTTTGGGGTAGTCTGTCTCATCATCTCACGGAGGTCTGGAGGTGTTGGTATCCCAGCTTACACTAGTACTTGTGCCTCTTCCCTGCCTCTGATTTCCCTTTTCATTGATTGATCTAGCATTTGCGAGCTGCAACGTTCTCCATCAGATTTCAGGACCTGCTTACCACACATCCCTCCTGGTTACTAATCAGCCTGTTGGGCAGCCCAGTGGTACATGGCAATGAACCCAGAGTATAAAGTTAAAACTTGGGAATGCCCCTTTAATGAAAATAGCCATCTTATTCTATTTCCATAACTCAGAAAAGAAAATCCTTGAAAGGTAACGGTTGTTCTCTTAGAATACTTTTACTCTTCCACGAAGAATTGCTTTGGGTTGTATCTCTGTACAAAGTGCAATCTATGGTGGAAGTGTTGCATGTAAGCACAGGGTGGGCAATTAATTTTCCCATGGGGCCACATGAGAAATTGGAATAGTTTTAGAGGGCCTGACTAATATACTTAACTCATTTTCTACCCAATACCTTATACTGAATTCAGTAGGTAACCCATCCCCCATTAAAATATAAAAAACAATTACAGGAATTCAATTACCCATATACTCGAGCATAGCCTGGTTTTTCAGCACAAAAACTCGCTTATACTCGGTAAAAAAAATATATGTTTTTACCTGTTTTTGTGGTAAATTAGGGGTCTCGGCTTATATTTGGGTTGGCTTATACCCGAGTATACACTCACCAGCCCTTTATTAGGTACACCATGCTAGTAATGGTTGGACCCCCTTTTGCCTTCAGAACTGCCTCAATTCTTTCGTGGTCATAGATTCAACAAGGTGCTGAAGCATTCCTCAGAGATTTTGGTCCATATTGACATGATGGCATCACACATTTGCCGCAGAATTTTCGGCTGCACATCCATGATGCGAATCTCCCGTTCCACCCACATCCCAAAGATGCCTATTGGATTGAGATCTGGTGACTGTGGGGCCTTTGATACAGTGAACTCATTGTCATAGTCCAAGAAACCAGTCTGAGTGATTCCAGCTTTTACATGGCGCATTATCCTGCTGAAAGTAGCCATCAGATTGTTGGGTACATTGTGGTCATAAGGGATGACATGGTCAGCAAATACTCAGGTAGGCTGTGGCGTGTCAACGATGCTCAATTGGTACCAAGGGCCCGAAGAGTGCCAAGAAAATATTCCCCACACCATGACACCACCACCACAGGATGGATCCATGCCTTAATGTTGTTGGTTCCAAATTCGACCCTACCATCCGAATGTTGCAGCAGAAATCGAGACTCATCAGACCAGCAACAACGTTTTTCCATCTTCTACTGTCCAATTTCGATGAGGCTTGTGCAAATTGTTCTAGCTAAAGGAGTGGCACCCGGTGTGGTCTTCTGCTGCTGTAGCCCATCTGCCTCAAAGTTCGATACTGTGCTTCAGAGATGCTCTCCTGCCTACCTTGGTTGTAACTGGTGGCGATTTGAGTCACTGTTGCCTTTCTATCAGCTGGAACCAGTCTGCCCATTCTCCTCTGCCCTCTGGCATCAACAAGGCATTTCCGCCCACAAAACTGCCGCTCACTGATGTTTTTTCTTTTTCGGACCATTCTCGTAAACCCTAAGATGGTTGTGCGTGAGAATCCCAGTAATCAGCAGTTTCTGAAATACTCGACCAGCCCTTCTGGCACCAAACCAGCCACTTCAAAGGCACTCCAAATCACCTTTCATCCCCATACTGATCTCGGTTTGAACTCGTGCAGAATTGTTTTGACCTTGTCTAATGCCCAAAAAGGGGGTCCAACCCGTTACTAGCATGATGTACCTAATAAAGTGGTCGGTGTGTGTATTTTGAATATCACAATTTGTAAAGTAACACCCTACATGTGGATGTTTATTGCTGTTTGGACACACCAAGGGGCACAGTATAGAAGAAAGCATACTGAATGGCAGAAAACATTTGCACACACCCTAAGATTCCACCACAACGAAACTGTTAATAAATGGCCCAGTTTTGCCTGGACTGCCAGCAAAAGTCACGTGTCTGTCATAACAGGATCAGTAAGGGAGTATGCAGTTGGCAGATTTAGTTATTTTAAAATATCATCCAATACTGTGCAAAAAAATTTTAAAAAGTTTTTAGAAAAGAAAAGAAAAAGAAATAAAAGTTCTGTATACTACTGGGGGAAAGCTGTAAACTACTGGGGGCAGGCTGTATACTACTGTGGGCAGGCTGTATTCTACTGGGGGCAGGCTGGCTATATACTGGGGGGGTCTGTGACCAATGCATTTCCCACCCTCGGCTTATACTCAAGTCAATAAGTTTTCCTAGTTTTTGATGGCAAAATTAAGGGTCTCGGCTTATACTCGGGTCGGCTTATACTCGAGTATATACGGTAATAAATTGTGGTCGCAGCCATATTTCATAATACTCTTCATTTATTAATGGGGCATTATATATTATATTATTATTCATAATAACCCATAATAAAAAGACCACACATAATACAAAAAAATAGATTGCCCCCCATAATAAATAATCATTTATATTGTCCCCATAGATATCATGAGATATGGTGAAAGGTCACAGGAGATTTTATAGATAGATAAATAGAGAAGTAAATAAATATAGAAAAAAACAGTGGTGCAGACAACAAAAAGGTGAAAATAGATGAAAATTGAGCTATCCTGAATCCTCTCACCACTGGAAAGTCCACATGGATATAAAATAAAAAGCAGCAACCCCTGAATTAGTGAAATAAGTGTTATTTTTATTCTACTATGTAATGTTTAAAGGGCAGGCCTTCGGCTGCGCGGCCGCAGCTCCAGAACTACTGCGCATGCGCAGTAGCCGGGGGACTCGGACGAGGGCGCACAGCTACCAGGAGCTGCGCGCTTTAGATTACCTGGTAGGCGGAGTAACGCGGCTACTGGGGCGTGGAGTAGCCGCATAAAAAAATTAGCATATAGCTGCAATAAAGTTTTCTAAAAGACACCCGGGACATGAGGATTAGCCCAAAAAAGGGCTATCCTCACGTCCCATCCATCCACCTACCACCCCTTCTACCTTTATAGGTAGAATCGTGGTGGTAGGTTCCCTTTAACAGAGGCCAAAACATTGCATGGGGTAAGTAATAAAATACCCTTTATTTCACTTCTTCTGGCAGTGCTGCCATTTATGTGACATAGGTAGGTAGGAAGAGAGCCTGGAAAATAGAAAGACAGGAAATAGAAAGATATGCGATAGATTGTTAAAAAGATAAACATGATATAGAGAGATAGACATGAAATAGATAGAAATGTATCACATAGACAGATTTATACTGTATAGACATGATAGATATGAAATAGATAGAAATGAGTTAGAAAGACTGATATATAGACATGAGACAGACATATCTATCTATATATACGGCATATATATATTTAGAAGACTAATAGATATGAAATAGACAGATCACAGGAGATAAGTGATAGAAAACCTCAGATTTATAAACTTACTTATTGGGGACATATTTCAGGGCTCCAGTGACTGAGTTGTGAGCATTGTCCCCGCCTTTACCTCCTCCATATTTCCCGACCAAACTGTAATGGTCCGAAAAAGAAAAAACATCCAGTGAGCGGCAGTTCTGTGGGTGGAAATGCCTTGTTGATGCCAGAGGTCAGAGGAGAATGGGCAAACTGGTTGGAGCTGATAGAAAGGCAACAGTGACTGAAATCGCCACCCGTTACAACTAAGGTAGGCAGAAGAGCATCTCTGAACGCACAGTACGTCGAACTTTGAGGCAGATGGGCTACAGCAGCAGAAGACCACACCGGGTGCCACTCCTTTCAGCTAAGAACAGGAAACTGAGGCTACACTTTGCACAAGCTCATCGAAATTGAACAGTAGAAGATTGGAATAACGTTGCCTGGTCTGATGAGTCTCGATTTCTGCTGTGACATTCGGATGGTAGGGTCAGAATTTGGCGTCAACAACATGAAAGCATGGATCCATCCTGCCTTGTATCAACGGTTCAGGCTGGTGGTGGTGGTGTCATGGTGTGGGGAATATTTTCTTGGCACTTTTTGGGCCCCTTGGTACCAATTGAGAATCGTTGCAACGCCACAGCCTACCTGAGTATTGTTGCTGACCATGTCCATCCCTTTATGACCACAATGTACCCAACATCTGATGGCTACTTTCAGCAGGATAATGCGCCATGTCATAAAGCTGGAATCATCTCAGACTGATTTCTTGAACATGGCAATGAGTTCACTGTACTCAAATGGCCTCCACAGTCACCAGATCTCAATCCAATAGAGCATCTTTGGGATGTGGTGGAACGGGAGATTCAGCATTGTCCCCGCCTTTACCTCCTCCATATTTCCCGACCAAACTGTAAAACTGCCCCCTACTGCATTAGAGCACTTACTGCAGCCCTGCACAACATTGGAGGAGGTGGAGACAGCATGGACATATTGCATGTAATTTTTAGGTGGTGACAGGTTCCAATAACCTCTGTACTTTATAAAAGTATAATGGACACTATGGGGCAGATTTACTTACCCGGTCCATTTGCGGTCCAGCGGCGCGTTCTCTGCGGTGGATTTGGGTCCGGCTGGGATTCACTAAGGTAGTTCCTCCGAGGCCCGCCGAAATGCACTCAAGTTCACCGGCACGAGTCTCGCGACACTTTTTTTTTTTTAAATGTGGCGGTTTTTCCGAATCCGTCGGGTTTTCGTTTGGCCACGCCCCCCATTTCCGCCACGTGCATGCAGGCGCCGATGCGCCACAATCCGATCGCGTGAGCCAAAATCCCGGGGAAATACAGGGAAAATCAGCGCAAAACGGAAATATTCGGGTAACACGTCGGGAAACCGCAAATCGGGCCCTTAGTAAATGACCCCCTATCTGTCTCCCTGTCCCATGGGGACCTATGTTATAATCTTCTTTAACTGAGACAGATAATAATAGGAAATATGGGGCTCTAATAAATTGCAGCACTAGCTATTTAGAGTCTTTGAATAGGAACTATCAGGACCTATTAGTTTGTAGTACTAGTTATTACAGCAGATATAGGGGAGTCTGGAATGTTATCAGACTCTCACACATTGAATAGATTAAATACAAATAAGTTAGAACTGTGTCAAAATAGATAATACAGCTGTGTTTATCTGCAGAAAGACTAGATGTTAAATCCATCTAATACAAAAATAAGTAACTACTATGCTAGAGTGGGTTATATGCTGTTCTGTCTATATTATAGAGCAGTGGTGGCGAACCTATGGCACGGGTGCCAGAGGTGGCACTCAGAGCCCTCTGTATGGGCACCCCTGCCATCAACCCAGGGCAGGGTTCGCCAGACAGGACTCAAGACCTCTTGCAGTCCCAGGCAGCCCAGGACCCTAGAAGGAAGCTACAATGATAATCCAAGCTTTTTCTCCTTCTTTCTACTGTATTGGTGGTTGTAGTTTGGGCACTCGGTGTGTAAAGAAGGTTAAAAACAGTGTGACAATCTGTGATTTTAAAGGGGTTTGCCCATGAAAGAAAATTCTTAAATTGTAAACCGTTAGTGATGTTTACACAATAAAGATGTCACGGGTGTCCCTGCAAGGGGGCCTATATGGAAATTTCTTTAAGGGGGTCTCTGCTGACATCTCATGAAGGGGTTTTCCCATGAACACAAGTTAGGCCCTATGCACAGGATGGGGCCTAACTTGCTGATCAGTGGGGGTCTCAGTGATGAGACCCCAACAGATCACAAAAACAAAGGGTTCCGATGGGGTCCCACGTTCCTCCGTCAAACCCCTTGTTGCTCCTTCAGAGTAATGGAGCAGACGTGCATGGCTGTTCTGCTCCACTAATCTCTATAGAGCTGATGGAAATTACAGAGCACCTCACTCACTGATCTCAGCTCCATAGAGATTAATAAAGAAGAACGGTCATGTGCGGCCATCTGTTCCATTACTCTGGCGGAGCAACGAGGTACGTGGACCCCATCGGACCCCTTATTTTTGTGATCTGTGGGGGTCTCACCTCCTGTGGATAGGGCCTAACTTGTGTTCATGGGAAAACCGCTTTAAGGGGGTGTCTGTTGACATTTTATTAAGGGGCGTCTGCTGATATTTTATTAAGGGGGTCTCTGCTGACATTTCATTAAGAGGGCTTCTGCTGACATTTCATTAAAGAGGACCTGTCACCAGATTTTGACCACCCTGACTAACAATGCCTGCTGATAAAGGGTTCCATGTCCTCCCCATATCACCCAAAATTACCTGCCAGTGGGGCACTGTACCTTAATTACAGACGTTTTTCTGATATGCAAATTAGCTTTTGTGAAACATGTCTGGGTGTTTGTGACTCTTCTCTCTCTTAGGCTGCCAGTGACAGCTCTGTGTGTCTTCAAATCACTGCCCTGCCCTGACATCATCAGAGGTCCTTTAGCCTTCTAATAATAGCAAAAAGTACACCATGTATTAGATTACATGAAATCAGAGCAGCTTCCATGGAGGATGAAGAGGAGGAGAAGTCCATGGAGGCTGCTGTGACTTCATGTAGTCAGATACATGCATGGGGTACAGTTTGCTATTGTTACGAGGCTAAAGTACCTGAGATGATGTCACTGGTCACATGTCATGAATGTAACACAAGGCTCCTATGTAGCGCATAGGTGAGGTAACTGATTATATTATTTTAAAAAGGGCCAGTATGTAAACATTTTTTGCTGTAATTGGACCAAGGATTATCAATAAAGCTTCATTACAGACACCTTACAGCTGATTATTGCAATCTGGGACTATAGTAAAGCATTCAGAAAGCTTCACCAGAGGTCAGAGGGGTCTGTCTGTAACTATGGGTTGTCTGTAAGTCGGGTGTCCTTAAGTAGGGGACCGCCTGTATATATGTTTTGCGTCTCAAATATGTATATACTACCTCTCAAAAGTTTTTTCCATGAAGACACCCTATCCAGTGGTGGCGAACCTCCGAGCCCTTTCTGTGGGCACACCAGACTGGACTCAAAGAATTTTCCCGCAGTTCCAAACAACTGGGAAGCAAATATGCTGCTTTCAGTGATATTTTAAAGTGACTAACATGGCTATTTAGGAAGAGGGAGAATGTGTAGACAGGGCCTAATTATCTTTGGAAGACCTTCTGCTGGCCCCACGATTTTCTGTGTACAGAGGGACACTGGAAAGAAGCTACAATGATGCAAATTTTCCATCTTTTTTGTTGGTGTCCTCAGGAGGCCAGTATGATTAAACGTACAGTATATTCCGGCGTACAAGACGACCTGGTGTATAAGACGACCCCCCTACTTTCCTGTTTAAAATATATAGTATAAGATATATTCGCCGTATAAGACTACCCCTTTTCCAACGCATACAATACACTGGTAAAAATTTTAAAAAAATTAAAGATTTGAATTTAACAGGGTCCTTTTTTTAATTTAAATTCTTTATTCTCATAAACATAAGGCATACAACAACAACATTACCATCGTCCATTTTACTGTAAATGTTACCATACTGTATCTTAAATTTTTATTTTATTAAATATTCCATGCCATGTAGTTAAAACGAAATAGCCTCGGGTCTTCGGAAGACCCGAGGCTACCATGGAGACGGATCGCTGTGAAAACGCCCGTGATCGGTGCTAGCACCAATCGCGGGTGTTACCGGTAAGCCTTTGCTGCAATATGCAGCAAAGACTTACTGGCTATGGAGAGGGCTCAGCCCGTGAGCCCTCTCCATGCAGCGCGACCCGACCGCCGCCGTGAATACACAGCGGGCGGGCGGGATTACCGGCGTATAAGACGACCCCAGAGAAGACAGAAGATTTTTCTGTCTTCAAAAGTCATCTTATACGCCGGAATATACGGTAGTTGAAGAACAGGGAGCAATAAGTTACTGCTTTAATTTTTGCGTGGCACCTCACAACCCCAAATGAGGGTTTGGGGTTGCAGTTTGGGCACTCCGTCGCTAAAAGGTTCGCCATCATTGCCCTATGCTTTCAGAAGCCCCTCCCACAAGTTGGAGTGGCTTGATGGGTGCGCTCCATGAGCTTAAAGATGTTGTTTTTTTTTTTTTTTTTTTTTTTTTTTTTTTTTTTTTTTTTTTTTTTTACCAGTTTTAGGATGATATTGGCTCTGTCCACAGGGTATGGCATTGTGTTGCAAAATGGAGTGTTTCTTATTCAAATTCCCTTTGCCTTGTACAAATCTCCCACTTTACCAGCGCCAAAGCAACCCCAGACCATCACATTACCTCCACCATGCTTGATAGATGGGGTCAGGCATCTTCCAGCATATTTTCAGTTGTTTTGCATCTCAAATTTTCTTCTGTGTGATCCAAACACCTCAAACTTATCAGAACTGGTCAGAACACTTTTTCTAATATTAATCTTTTGCCCAATGGAATTACTGGAACACTTTGGGGGATTTTCTGGCCTTAGTATTAACTGGCTGAAATTATCCGGCACAGATGCAAGAGGGAGGAATCCCGATAGTGGAGGAATTTACACTCACCGGCCACTTTATTAGGTACACCATGCTTGTAACGGGTTGGACCCCCTATTGCCTTCAGAACTGCCTCAATTCTTCGTGGAATAGATTCAAAAAGGTGCTGGAAGCATTCCTCAGAGATTTTGGTCCATATTGACATGATGGCATCACGCAGCTTCCGCAGATTTCTTGGCTGCACATCCATGATGCGAATCTCCCGTTCCACCACATCCCAAAGATGCTCTATTGGC
>CM033646.1:61434592-61499409 GCA_019512145.1 Engystomops pustulosus
AGCCCATCTGCCTCAAAGTTCGACGTACTGTGCGTTCAGAGATACTCGTCTGCCTACCTTGGTTGTAACGGGTGGCGATTTGAGTCACTGTTGCCTTTCTATCAGCTCGAACCAGTCTGCCTATTCTCCTCTGACCTCTGGCATCAACAAGGCATTTCCGCCCACAGAACTGCCGCTCACTGGATGTTTTTTCTTTTTCGGACCATTCTCCGAAAACCCTAGAGATGGTTGTTACATAGGACATATAGAGCCCCAGTGGTGTTGCATAAAGTGGGTTTAAGGGTGGATACGTGTTATCCACCATGCCTAGCTGAAGGGGTCGATATACTGCATGTTCTGTGGGCGTGCCCGGCGTTAAGAGCATCATGGAACAAAACTGAGTACTTAATAAAGGAAGTGTTTGAAGTCCAGATTCAGCAAGACCCCAAAATTTGTGTGTTGGGGCATGTGGGTGGGATAGATGTCACTAGGGCAGAACAGATGGCGTTGGCAAAATTGCTGTACCAAGTACGAAGGACTATTGTAAGGTACGGGTTGGACGCTGACCCACCAAGGAAATGAAAAGATTTCTAAATAATAATATTAAGATCGAGTTGGAAGTATACCTGAAGAGAAACGCGGTCAAGATATTTAAGAAACAATGGAATAAATGGCTGAAGTGTCCAGGAGTAGGGACAGAAGATCTGATACGGAGATGGCAGAGGGTTTACTCTGAAGCATGTGAGGGAAAGAGAAATAGGTGCTGCGGAAGATACTTGTTAGGACACTGGAATAAGGGGCACTTCCTGAATGGAACAAAACGGCCACACCTAGGGAGGTGGGAGTGGGGGAGTTGGGATGGAATAATTATATGATTCAGAAATTATTGTATATTTGTACAGTTGTGGTTATGATTACTGTATATTAATGCTGTAATAATGATATGCTTTGATTAAAAAAAAAATTGTCCATATTAATCTATATCTATATATACAGCCTCCCCCCAGTAATTTATCTATATATGGAGCATCAGAATAGGGAGACAGGGAATGGCACTTGCCCTTCATGGTAGGTCAATAAATCTTTATTCCAGCTTGTTAAATGAACATGGCGACGAATGGTGTCATGGCCACCCCCATACTCCTACCCCCATAGTTTACTATGGAGAGCCGTATTTACTATGCCCAAATAATTTCAGTGCCTACGCATAGGCCTCCTAGTACAATACCGCCTTATTCTTTATGCCTGCATTTATCAGGGCTACAAAAACATGCCATTCCGTTTCTAAGTACATCTGTGCTATGTGGCTACAGGAACATGGTTTCCATGCACCTATGCAAAGCCTCTGGGGGCAGGGAGAATGCTTGCGACAGGTGTTAACCCGCACCAGGCTTTCACTTTACAAGAATGGCTTGAAGATATGGAGGGGAATGATGGGAGCCGCCGGATTAAATAGCAGACCCGAAAGTGGCCAGCGGCAATCACCTGTGCGCAGGCCTTTTATATCTCTGAGTGGAGGCGCACGCGCACCCTAGGGAGCGGGTACGTGCGTGGGGCCTAGGCCGGCCGGGGAGAAGTAAGTTTGGAGAATGGCCCGGGTCAGCGCCACAGAGAGGCGAATGGGTGTGCCCACGATCCGTGTCATGGAGTTATTTTTTTAGTTTTTATTGTTTTTCCTTTCCTGAAAGTTATTAGTGGTTTCTGTTTATAGCTGTCCTTATAACGTTGGCCAGTGGAGAAAAATCAAAGCAAAACATGAACCTATCTTGTCTAAATTGATGCTTTCTTCTTAGACTCTGATTCAAAATTATATTTTTATATTATTCTATTCCTAATATTTTTTCTACATTATCGAAAGTTTCTTCAATCAAGAGGGGCGGGTAACGTATTTTCGCTAGGCGCACTTTCAAACCCTCTGCCTGTATTTGGAACCCATTATCTGTACCATCAATTCTCCTTAGTCGTATGAATTGACTGTACAGTAAGGCTTGCTTTATATGATGGGGATGGTAACTGTCATAGTGGAGGAGTGCATTCCTTGCCGTCGGTTTTGTGAACATTGTTGTCACGGGTGGTCCCGCGACCCATATCGCGGGTCGCGGGCTCACCCGTGCTGCCCAGCCCTCGCCAGCGCGCCACCAGAGCGTCTCACCTGGCCCGGCTCCCGGCTCGCTTCCTTCCGCGGTCTGCGCGCATCCCCGACTGCTAGGGCGCGCGCGCAGCTCCTTCTCAGGATTTAAAGGGCCAGCGCGCCATTAATATCTGGGTGGTAACCGACGGTTTTTCCAAAATGTCTCATTTTGTTCCTCTGCCATCTGCTCCACACCTTGCCAGCCAATTCTTCACCCACATCTTTCGCCTACATGGACTGCCGTTGCACATCGTCTCGGACCAAGGGGTCCAGTTTGTCTCCCGCTTCTGGCGAACCCTGTGTAATCAACTGCAGATAAAACTGGACTTCTCTTCTGTGTACCATCCTCAGTCAAATGGACAGGTTGAAAGAGTTAACCAGACTTTGGACTGTTACCTGCGTCACTTTGTCTCTGCCCGTCAGGACAACTGGTCCACTTTGCTACCTTGGGCAGAGTTCTCATATAACTCCCTGGATTCGGAGTCTGCTGGTGCATCACGCTTCTTTGTTCTATATGGAAGACATCCATGTCCACCCCTACCTCTCTCCGTGTCTGCTGATGTTCCTGCTGTGGAAGCCCAAATAATTTCAGTGCCTACGCATAGGCCTCCTAGTACAATACCGCCTTATTCTTTATGCCTGCATTTATCAGGGCTACAAAAACATGCCATTCCGTTTCTAAGTACATCTGTGCTATGTGGCTACAGGAACATGGTTTCCATGCACCTATGCAAAGCCTCTGGGGGCAGGGAGAATGCTTGCGACAGGTGTTAACCCGCACCAGGCTTTCACTTTACAAGAATGGCTTGAAGATATGGAGGGGAATGATGGGAGCCGCCGGATTAAATAGCAGACCCGAAAGTGGCCAGCGGCAATCACCTGTGCGCAGGCCTTTTATATCTCTGAGTGGAGGCGCACGCACACCCTAGGGAGCGGGTACGTGGGGCCTAGGCCGGCCGGGGAGAAGTAAGTTTGGAGAATGGCCCGGGGCAGCGCCACAGAGAGGGGAATGGGTGTGCCCACAATCCGTGTCATGGAGTTATTTTTTTAGTTTTTATTGTTTTTCCTTTCCTGAAAGTTATTAGTGGTTTCTGTTTATAGCTGTCCTTATAACGTTGGCCAGTGGAGAAAAATCAAAGCAAAACATGAACCTATCTTGTCTAAATTGATGCTTTCTTCTTAGACTCTGATTCAAAATTATATTTTTATATTATTCTATTCCTAATATTTTTTCTACATTATCGAAAGTTTCTTCAATCAAGAGGGGCGGGTAACGTATTTTCGCTAGGCGCACTTTCAAACCCTCTGCCTGTATTTGGAACCCATTATCTGTACCATCAATTCTCCTTAGTCGTATGAATTGACTGTACAGTAAGGCCTGCTTTATATGATGGGGATGGTAACTGTCACAGTGGAGGAGTGCATTCCTTGCCGTCGGTTTTGTGAACATTGGGGGTCATTTACTAAGGGCCCAATTCGCGTTTTCCCGACGTGTTACCCGAATATTTCCGATTTGCGCCGATTGTACCTGAATTACCCCGGGATTTTGGCGCACGCGATTGGATTGTGGCGCATCGGCATGCGCGTGACGGAAATCGGGGGCGTGGCCGAGCGAAAACCCGACGGATTCGGAAAAACCGCCGCATTTAAAAAAAAAATTGTGTCGCAAAAATTTCACTCACCTTCATCCAGGATAGGCCGGTGTATTTCGAGGCATTCCAGCGGACTTCAGCGCAGCAGCGCCACCTGGTGGACGGCGGAGGAACTACCATCATAAATCCTGGCCGGACCCGAATCCAGCGTAGAGAACGCGTCGCTGGATCACGAATGGGCCAGGTAAGTAAATCTGCCCCATTGTTGTCACGGGTGGTCCCGCGACCCATATCGCGGGTCGCGGGCTCACCCGTGCTGCCCAGCCCCCGCCAGCGCGTCTCACCTGGCCCGGCATCCCCGACTGCTAGGGCGCGCACGTGGCTCCTTCTCAAGATTTAAAGGGCCAGCGCGCCATTAATCGCCATTAATATTGCCCAAATCTATATAAGCCTGCCTCTTCCTGCAAGCCCTGCCGGATCTTTGTACCGCACAACCTGAGAGAAAGCTTTACTGCGATTAGCCTGCGTTCCTGTGTCTCCTGCGTTCCTGTGTCCCTCCGTGTTCCTGTGTTACCTGAGCTCCTCCGTGTTTCCGTGTACCAGTGTTGCTCCGTGCTGCTGTCCCCTCTGCTTGGACCTCCTGTTGCTGACCCTGGATTGAACCCTGACGTTGCATCTCTGCCGCCTGCCCTGACCCTGTGCCTGGACTTTGACCACGAGATTGATTGCCGTTCTTGTACCTCAACCTTGGCCGCCACTGCAGACAAGTCACGCCTGAGGAATGACCTGGTGGTACCACGCCGCAGCTTGTCTAACCCGCTTTGCGGCGGGCTCTGGTGAAAACCGGGTACCACTTAGACTCCGGTCCCAGGTAGTGGCTTGAGTCATCGTTTGCAGTGGTTCAGTGGATCCACAACCCGCGAGCCTGACAATTGTACTTGTGATTACCTCCCATTTCACCTCCAAAAACAGGTCAAGGAATTCCAAACTGCAGCAGCCTATTTTGTAGGTGAAGAGTATATTCATACCGTTAACCTTATTCAGTTCCTATACCATTTCAACAAACAACTCTTCCTCTTCTGTCCATACAATTAATATGTCATCCACAATTCTTTTACTGTGGATGTACCTTGCATATATATAAAGCCTCCCCCAGAAATATATCTCTATATACACCCTCCTCCCTCCCAGTATAATATCTATATATACCCTCCTCTCTCCTAGAAATATGTCTATATATTTATATAGCCTCCTCCCTCCTTCCTCCCAGTAATATTATTGTACATGGGGCTGTATATAGATATACGCTGTATACGCTCCGAGTGCCCCCAAGGCCGTGTTAGATGTCTTCCTCGCCTGGCACCTGTATTCCAAAAGCTGCTTCAGCCCCCGGCTGAATCTTCTGCTGATGAACCTATGCAGGTGGACCGAGTCCAGCTTTCTCTACAAGAGCGTTCCAGGCGACGTCAGGAGAACCTGTGCATGTATTGTGCCAGCCCAAAGCACTTTGTCGGGACTTGTCCTGTCCGCCCCCAACGTCAGGGAAACGTCAGCACCTAGGCTTCTCGGGAGAAGCGTCCGTAGGTGTGAATAAAGCTTCTCCACGCTTGACTCTCCCCGTACTCCTCAGTGTTGGCACTGGCACCCAGATCCAAGTTTCCGCCTTCCTGGATTCGGGCTCTTCAGCGAACTTTGTGGATGCTGCCCTGGTCTCCCAGCATCACTTCCTGGTGGTTCGTCTCAAGAAGCCATTGTCCATTGCCTTGGTCAGTGGTCAGATTCTCTCCGTGCCCATCCGGTTTCGCACGGAACCCCTGCTCCTGCAAGTTGGAGCATTACATAGAGAAAGACTGTCCTTTTTTGTGCTGCCCCAGTGCACTTCCACTCTCCTGCTGGGCCTCCCCTGGTTGCGACATCATGCCCCTGTTCTGGACTGGTCTTCTGGGGAGATTCTCCGTTGGGGTCCGGATTGTTCATCACACTGTATGAAGGTTCTACATCCGCTCCCTGTCGGGACTTCTACCTTGTCTCCTAAGCCTTTGGGGGGGCATGTCTGAGTATGTCCAGGAAAATCTGCAAAGAGGCTTCATTCGCAAATCCACCTCTCCGGCAGGCTTAGGCTTCTTTTTTGTCACCAAGAAAGATGTCTCTCTCCGCCCCTGTATTGACTATCGCGGTCTTAACAAAGTGACCGAGGGGTCCAGTTTGTCTCCTGCTTCTGGCGAGCCCTGTGTAAACTGCAGATAAAACTGGACTTCTCTTCTGTGTACCATCCTCAGTCTAATGGACAGGTTGAATGGACAGGTTAACCAGACTTTGGGCTGTTACCTGCGTCACTTTGTCTCTGCCGGTCAGGACAACTGGTCCACTTTGCTACCTTGGGCAGAGTTCTCATATAACTCCCTGGATTCGGAGTCTGCTGGTGCATCACCCTTCTTTGTTCTATATGGAAGACATCCACGTCCACCCCTACCTCTCTCCGTGTCTGCTGATGTTCCTGCTGTGGTAGAGTTGGTAACAGACCTTAAAGCTATTTGGGCCGCAGGCAGCAGCTCCGAGAGGCGACACATCGCTTACCCAGTACCTCCGCTCCAGAGGTGCTTCCGGGGTCCGAGCACAGCCGCAGGATGCCGGCGAAAACGGCAGCACCAGTCTCTCCAGCGGCCACGATGTCGCCCACAGCAGCGGCGGGGAAGCACAACACCCCGGACCTCACTGCGCCACCTCTGCAGGCACGGCGCCATGCGGTGGCCTCCTCACGGCAGGCAGCCCACCGACGGACACTCTGCACCGAGCTGCATCGGGTCCCCTCGTGGCAAGAAGGTGAGCCACCCTCCACCCATTGGCAATGATTTGCCCCCCGCGGACCCGATACAGGGAGACCCCCGGGCACCGGCACTGCATTTCATGTCCCCTAACCTATCACAGCCAGGGGTGTTTATTCCCGGGGTTCCGTATATCCCGTTGACAAAGCCGTCTGAGGACGATATTAGCGCTACCCCTGCTCTCACACGTTATGCGGCACCCTCCCCAGAATGGGAGTCCTCACCTGAACAACAATATACGGTCTCCACTGCGGATAGGAGACCAGGCCCCTGATTTGTATTGGCATACTCAACTGCAGAAGCTGCCTACTAAGGAGGACTTTAAGTTTTTAATTGCTGATGTCAAGGAAACCTTTAAAACCGAAATCTCGGAGGTGCGACGTGATATCCAGTCTATGACACAGAAAATTGGAAGCTGAGCAAGAGGATACACGGCGTTAAGTCTTGCATACGCAACATGTTTTGCACACCCAGTCCTCCATGCTACAGGACATGGCTAGACATCTAAAAGACCTAGATAATGGGGGCAGACGTAACAACATTCGGGTGAGGGGCATCCCTGAAGTGGAGGACAAAGAGGATGTTCGCTCTACCCTTCAAGCCCTATTTGCTACAATGCTGGAGGAACCGGAGATACAGGTTAAGTTTGATATAGCTCACAAAGCATTGAGGCCTAAATCGATGGGGGCGAACCCGAGGGACATCATCTGCTGTGTCCATGATTTTGAGCTAAAAGAAAGAATCATGTCCTCGGCGAGAAGAAAAAGGGACTCTACTTTTAATGGTGAAGAGGTGCAGCTCTACCAGGACTTATCAGGAATTACCCTTCAGAAGAGGAGGATCATGCGACCGCTGCTGAATGTACTACGTGAACACGACATTTCCTACCGCTGGAGCTTTCCTTTTGCACTGTCAGCCACTAAGGATGGAGTTACTACCACACTATCTGCAAGTGCGGACTTACAGGAGTTCTGCAACGCCTGGGGCATCCCGACGCCAAAGATGGATAACTGGGACTTCCTTCCTCCACCGATACTCCAGCGGCAAGATGGAAGCCAACTGCAGCAAAAGAGGCGAAGGCCGCAAAACAGAGCCTCCTCTCGGGACTCTTACGACTGAGGGCGACTACCTATCCTGCTACATATCCTTTACAGTTATCTTCTTACTCTATGCTGGGCTAGGGGTTTACTGGATTGTGCTTCCAGGGTACATCCTCTCTTAGATTGTTGGCTAATTACATGCACTAAGGCGCTGGGGTGCTTCTCCCAGTGTAACGTTTTATTGTGAATTTTTGTTTATCTTTCCTAAGTTGTTTATTTCTGATTGAGTGTCTGTCTTGTCCTGTGTCTGTTGTGTCTTTGTCACATCTTCTTGTACTCCCGCTGATTTAGGGTGAAACATACAACAGAGGGTCCTCCTCTTCATCCAGCAGAAGCGTTGTGAAGTAGGCAAACAGCCCCTCCTCGTCAGAGGCCATTCCTAGGTTAAGCCCACGCAGGTGTGTAATACACGCTACACCCTCACACATCCACTGGTTAGTGCATCATGGTCCGGTTCCTGACACTGAATGTAAAGGGGCTCAACTAAGCTCGTAAGCGTCGTCTTGCGCTTAATGAGCTGAAAAGGAGTAGAGCTGATGTAGTTTTCTTGCAGGAGACACACTTTGACTCCACTTTAACTTTGCGAGGCATCTATACCCTGTCTCCTATATGGCCTCCACAGACAATAAGAAAGCGGGAGTAGCGATCTTATTCTCAAAATCCTGCCCTATTGTCTCAGAATCGGTGACCTCGGACCCCAGTGGTCGATACATTATCATTCAGGGTAAAATGTTTGGATCACCAATCCTCTTATGCAACTCGTACGCCCCAAACAAGTCGCAGGTTCGATTTGTCACCAAAATTCTGAATAAACTGGCTAGATTCCCACCAGCACCATTATTGTTAGGGGGTGACTTTAATGTAACCTTTTCAGAAACTATGGACCGCCTAGCAATTAACCCCGCACCATCAACAAGGTCCCAGAACACTATTTCAATGGCCTTTCGAAGGGTTATCCGACCATTCGCCCTGTATGACTTGTGGAGGGTGGGTAACCCGGGTGACCGCTCCTTTACCTTCTACTCTCCCCCACATGGCACGCACACCCTTACCGATTACTGGTTCGGTGACATACAAGTCTTACGACTGATGCAATCTGTAGAGGCGGGGGATATCTCGTGGTCGGACCACGCGCCAGTCTATCTGACGCTAAGGGAGGACTTCTCCACAGTAAAGGCCTGCCATTGGCGCCTGAATGAGTCCCTTCTTAAAAAAACCCTAATTAAAGAAGAGCTTACTGCAGCCCTGAAGGAATATTTCCAATTATTGAGGATTCCATACCCTCCATTCCTATGATATGGGAAGCTCACAAAGCAATTTTCAGGGGGCACTGTATTGAGCAAGGGGCTAGACTCAAAAAGAATAGATTGCACTTGGAAAGGGAGTTACAAAAGGAGATAGGTAAACAAGAGGCAGCACTACTAGCTAAACCCACTAGGAGTCGCTTACGCCAGCTGACGGAGACGAGGGAGCAGCTTCGGGAAATTCAAACCCAAGCGGTAGAGAAGTTACTAGATATTACTAGATAGTTAGTTAGTTACTAGGTAGGTAGTTACTAGGTAACTAAGTACTAGGTTACTAGGTAGTTACTAGATATTATGAGCAAGTCAATAAGCCGCACTCCCTTTTAGCGAAGCAACTGAGGGAAAAGAGGGACCACCAAGTTCCGCATGTCATACGGGACTCTAAGGGGGGCTTACTTCATGACCCAAGGGCAATAGCGTCCCGTTTCCATTACTTTTACGCTAAACTATACTCCCTGCCAGACACCCTGCCCCGAGAAGAGGGCCCTAGGAAAACAGCTCTGGTTAATTTTTTAGATTCGTGCTCCCTTTCAGGGTTGTCTCAGGGGTCCGCGGAGGTCCTTAACTCAGAACGAACATCAGATGAGATTGCGGAGGTAATAAAGGAAATGCCTAATGGGAAGTCCCCGGGTCCGGATGGACTCACATACTTGTATTATCAAGTCTTCTCTGATGTGTTGTTGCCCCGAATGACGAAGGTGTTCAATGCCTTCCTTAAAGGAGAACCCCTGCCTGAGACCCTCACTCACTCATACATCACTGTTATCCCCAAGCCGGGGAAAGATGCGACTGACTGTGCCAATTATAGACCAATAGCACTCTTAAATACGGATTTGAAAATATTCACAAAATTATTGGCCAATCGTTTGATTCAATGGATTCCCCAGCTAATCCATAAGGATCAGGTTGGGTTTGTTCCTTGCCGGCAGGGAGGTGACAACACTAGGAGAACGATTGACCTTATTGACTTGGTTAACAAACGGGCCGACCAAGCACTGGTTCTAAGCTTAGACGCGGAAAAGGCGTTTGACCGCCCTAGTTGGCCTTTTATGTTCCAGGTATTGGAACAAATTGGCCTTCAGGCTTTGAAAGGGCTATATTCAAATCCCACAGCTCAAATCAAGCTCCCACACGCCTCTTCCCCACCTCTGCGGATACGAAATGGTACGCGGCAGGGCTGCCCACTGTCCCCCCTTCTGTTCATACTCTGCATAGAACCCTTAGCTCCATCATCCTGCAGGATCCCAATATCCATGGCATCACACTTAGGGATAAGGAATTTAAACTTGCGCTGTTTGCGGATGATATTCTGCTCACCATAACCCAACCCCTTATTTCTCTGCCCAATTTACGAGCGCGGTTAGTGCAATATGGACACCTATCTGGCTACAAAGTTAACACCTCCAAGACGGAGGCTCTGCCGCTTAACCTACCGCAAGCCTCATTAGATGACCTTAAATCCACCTTCAAATACAATTGAACACTCTCCCCTTGTCCCTTTTTGGCAGAATAGCAGCGATCAAAATGACCATCCTGCCCAAATTGCTCTATGTTTTTGAAACATTACCAGTGTCGGTCCCGCTGAGTGCCCTACGGTCTCTGCAGGCACTGATCCTACATTTTATATGGGTCAGAAAGAGACACAGGATTTTCAAGTCAGTCTTGTTAGCCCATAAATCTAAGGGAGGCTTGTCGGTACCAGACATAATTAAGTATTATTGGGCGACCCACCTGAGACGCATTCCGGCCTGGTAACCTTGTGGGCATTCTCCAAATGGATGGAGATTGAGAAATTGTGGTTAGCCCCATTTCACCCCAACTCCTACCTCTGGTCTAAAAAGCCACCCCCGATGTCAAGCTCCTTACTAGGTCCCATCGCCTTTACAATTAAAATCTGGAGAGCCTGCACAAGCAGATTTGCCTTGGTGTCACAGTGTTCTCCAATGCAGTCCTTTTTACACACCCCTTCTTTGCATTATGTGGGAACCGGACAGGACTCCAAGCCCTGGCATGAGAAGGGATTATTTAGGTTTGCAGATATTGTAGACTACCGAGATAGGAAGATTTTACCTTTTGACACCCTGCGAGACAAGTTTCATCTCCCGCCCTCCGCCAACCTCTACTACATGCGGGTTAGGCACCTGTTGCAATCTCTGGAGAGCACTGAGGCGGTTTCGATACCCACGGTTTTTGAACATATTTGCAAAAATGCCACTCACACTGCTGGTCTTATATCAGATATCTACATGGTGTTATTACACCCAGATCCGGAAGAACCGGTCACGCATCCATATATGGCCAGGTGGGAGGGCATAGTGCAGAGACTTCTCGTTGCGCTACACACAAGGAAAACCAGTACAAATTAATGTTGCAGTGGTACCATACACCCTCCTTACTTCACAAACTATTCCCGGATACACCTGACACTTGTTGGCATTGTGGCCTCGCTGGTGGGACCCTCCAACATATTTTCTGGTGCTGCCTATTTATTCAGCCCTTTTGGCAAGAGGTGAGGACCCAGATGTGTTTACACATACTCACTGCAGCAAGGTGTCTAATATCGCAAATTCTGGAAACGGCAAGCTCCCCCCTCCCGCTTAGACCTTCTCTCTAGAATAAGGGGAATCCGCACGATGGAATCCATGACAGCCTCCCTGAATGACCGCACTTTAGCTTTTGATAAAGTATGGGATCAATGGGATCGCTTCTGGGCGGAGGAGTTGGGGCATGAGGAAGAGTGACGTGGACACCCACCTTTTTGTTTCCTCCCGCATGTTGTTTGTCGTCATTGTAAGTATGAATGTTACCCCTGTGTTTCTACTACTGGTCTTTCTTCTTTATTAATTTATCTGGGTCTTTACTAAGAAGGTATTAGCATCTAACGTGGTGCGCATAATCACAGACATTGGTAGTGGGACCAACAATTCCGTTAGCTCTATGGGATGCATGCTTGTTTATATATAGGTCTCAACCATTGTACATATCCTATATTGCGTGGTTACGCACCTGAGGATTGCTGCATATTCATTGTATTGGCTGGGTGGGTAATTCCTAACCAGAATAAGGGATTGATGTGGGCATTGTTTCTGGATCCGATAAGATCTGTATTTGTGTGTTTATATTGAAAAATTTTATTGCTTATTCTTATGCTGATATTTGTTGTTACAATGTTTGGAAAAACTACAATAAAAATACAATTATATAAAAAAAAAAAAGCTATTTGGGAACAGACTCGTCAGTCCCTGCTTCGGGCGTCTACCCGCACCAAGACTCAGGCCGATAGAAAACGCAGGTCTCCGCCCGTCTTCTCTCCAGGGGATAAAGTGTGGCTGTCTTCAAAATATGTCCGGTTGAAGATTCCCAGCTACAAGCTTGGCCCTCGCTATCTGGGTCCATTTGAGGTGCTGAAGCGTATTAACCCTGTGGCCTATAAGCTGCGCCTTCTTCCCACCATGCGCATCCCGAACTCCTTTCATGTCTCCCTGCTCAAACCTGTCATCTTGAATCTCCCAGCAAGATCCTACTCCTACTCCAGTGGCGGACTCTACCAACACCTATGAGGTAAAAGAGATCTTGGACATGAAGACGGTGAGGGGGAAGCAGTTCTTCTTGGTTGACTGAAGGGGGTTCGGGCCTGAAGAAAGGTCGTGGGAGCCAGAGGACAACATATTGGATCGTAATCTTCTGCAGAGGTTCCTCCAGCCTAGGAGGAGGGGGGAGGCTGAAGGGGGGGGGGTACTGTCACGGGTGGCTCACCCGTGCTGCCCTGCCCCCGCCAGCGTGCTGCCAGCATATCTCACTCGTCCCGGCTCCTGGCTCGCTCCCCTCCGCTGTGCGCGCGCATCCCCTTCTCCAAATTTAAAGGGCCAGAGCGCCATTAATTGGCGCTGGCCATATTGCCCAATTCTATATAAGCCTGCCTCTTCCTGTAACCCCTGCCGGATCTTTGTGCCTCATAGCCTAAGAGAAAGCTTCCAAGCGATTATTCCTGTGTTCCTGTGTATTCCTGTGTTACCCTAGTTCCTCCGCGTTGCTGTGTTTCGTGTGCCTGTGTTCCCGCTCCCACCTGCCTGGACCTCCTGTTGCTGACCTCAGACTTGGACTTGACGTTGCATCTCTGCCGTCTGCCCTTACCCTGTGCCTGGACCTGACTACGAGACTGTCATCTGCTAAGGTACCTCGACCTCGGCTGCCACCGCGGGCTGGTCGCTTCCTGTGGAACGATCTGGTGGTATCCTGCCGCAGCAAGTCCAACCCGCTTTGTGGCAGGCTCTGGTGAAAACCAGGTGCCGCTTGGGCTCCGATCCCAGCTAGTTCCATCTCCCGCGGTGGTCCAGAGGATCCACTGATCCTGACACAGGTTCTGTAAATAAATAGGTAAAATCATTTGGGATACTGTATATATTGTTTGGTGCTGTATATATGTACTGAGCTCTGTCCTGGTGCCAGGGGCGTAACTTGAGGGGGTGCAGAGGTTGCGGTTGCACCCGGGCCCAAGAGGTTTAGGTGTCACTTTCCCATATGAGAAGACCACTACTATGAACCATACATTATAGTCAGGGCCTGGCACAGACTTTGTACTGGGGCCCATCATCTTCTAGTTACACCACTGCCTGGTGCTGTATTTATGTATGGTGGCATGGTGGTTCTGGTGATGTATTTATATGCTGCGCTATTACAATAACTCATAGCAGGTAATAAATTGCAATTTGAAAGAAAATGTAAATGTTTTAATTAAAAGGGGTGGTCACTATAAAGGCCACGTTAGCCTTATGGTTAAATGTAGATACTTATTAACAGTTAGAGGAAATGTTTAGTAGTTACAGTAATACAGCAATACCATCACAAGAAGCCCTTTGAGAGCAATCAGAAAGCTGATATTGTTAAAGAAATCATCAAAATACAAGCACAGCAATTCAGCTATAATAAAATTAAGGTTTTAGACTTGCCTATTTTGTTTTCTGACCATCTCTCACAGGTTTTGCCTGGTAGCCATCTCTCACAGGGGTATCCATCTCTCACAGTGGAAGCCATTTCTCAAAGGGGTAGCCATTTCTCAAAGGGGTAGCCCAGGTAGCCATCTCTCACAGGGGTAGCCAAGGTAGCCATCTCTCACAGGGGTAGACATCTCTCACAGGGGTAGCCATTTCTCAAAGGGGTAGCCCAAGTAGCCATCTCTCACAGGGGTAGCCTAGGTAGCCATCTCTCACAGGGGTAGCCTAGTAGCCATCTCTCACAGGGGTAGCCCTGGTAGCCATCTCTCACAGTGGTAGCCCAGTAGCCATCTCTCATAGAGGTAGCTCATGTAACCATCTCTCACAGAGGTAGACATCTCTCACAGGGGCTGCCCAGTAGCCATCTCTCACAGGGGTATCCATCTCTCACAGTGGTAGCCATTTCTCAAAGGGGTAGCCCAAGTAGCCATCTCTCACAGGGGTAGACTAGGTAGCCATCTCTCACAGGGGTAGCCTAATAGCCATCTCTCACAGGGGTAGCCCTGGTAGCCATCTCTCACAGTGGTAGCCCAGTAGCCATCTCTCATAGAGGTAGCTCATGTAACCATCTCTCACAGGGGTAGCCATCAGGTCATGATACACCATAAAGCAGCTACAGCAGCTTCCTGTACTTTTTATAGCATCTTTTTCTATGCAGCGCAGGGGCTCCGATGCAGTGCAGTGGCGGGGAAACGGTGTGGTGGTGAGAGGAAGGCACGCCGCACAGCGTGGCTGGTTATGCCATTCATGCATAAGTAGGACAGCACCGCGTACCTAAGCATGAACATCAATGCAAGTGTGCTCAGTGCTCTGGAGAGGTTTATGAGATTCACCCTGTAGAATAATTTACCTAAAAACTGCAGAAACAGCCCTGCATCTAGACAAAGGACACATCTCCACTTTTTTGGACTCTACTCACGCCACTGTGGGGAAGATTTATCAGTCTGTTTATGACAGAAACCTGCCTTTATTTTTTTTCTTGAAATCCCTTTGATTCTTAATGATGTTACACCTTTTGGGGGTTATGCACATGCACCAACATTTTGGTGCATCTTTTATGGATTAACAAAGCAAAAAATAGGAGATTCAAAGTTAAACCTGTTTTCATTTTAGACAGATTTAGATACCTTGACCATCTGATTCAGCAGTTACTTCAGTTCAGTATATCCAGGAGATATACGGAGCAGGTTTATTGGTCCAAACTTGCTTGTGTATCACCGGCCTAAAACTTTGCACTGTCTAATCTTTATACACTTTTAGAAAATCTGCCCAATCAATGTTGTTCCATAATTAATGCTACTCGAGACTATCAGCTCTTGGTATTAGAATTTTTATAAATGCCACTATATAAAATGTAAAAATGTTCTGATGCAGTTAATTTAATGCACACACTAACACATAGTGCATATGTGCAGGATATTGGATAAGCTATGGTCTTGATATATGTAAGCCTACAACAATCTTCTTTGTGTTATTTAATTGAGATCACAAGATTCCGTCATTTCCTGATAAAAGATGTGCTGGGGAGGGTGCATAATTGATAAATTCAATCAGTGCAGAGTATCCTCTCTTGGCAGTCTGACTTAAGTCTGCTGGATTAAGATGAGGTTCTGTCAGTTCTCATGTCATTGCTGGTTCAGTAAATACTTGTACTGAATAGATGTTCTTGGTCGTTTTTCTTATAACTCAGAATTATGCCATCCCTTTGTTACTCTCTTAAGGAGTATTGCAGGATTTATTTTACAATTATCATCTATCTTTAGGAAAGGTGATTATTGTCATATTGGCAGGAGTCTGATAACTGGCACTCACACCAATGAGCCTTTAGAAGCGAGTGAAGTATTTCTATGAGTGTTACTGCTTCTTCATGGTTTATCAATCTTCCATTAAGAATAGGTGACTCCATAGTCCATACAAGATAAATCATAAGAAAGGACCCAGCTTAAGCAATGAATAATAATACAAACCCTAGACCAGTATTGAATCCATTTGAATCCCTTTGTGTACATAGAAACTACTGAATGTGCAGTTGGTCACTCTGAGATCCAGACTACTATATTTGATATGCTATTACTATGTATTGGCACTTATGAGATTCCTTCATTTCAATAAATGATACATTTGGGCATCTTTGAATAGCTTTAGTAATAAAAACTGTAAAAACAAAAAATAGTTCCAACACGACTGGGTTTTTACATTTTGGCAACAAGATGGGATTGATTTCCTCCCTGACTATGGCATACTGCCAGAGCTCCTTTCCAGTGAGTTTCTGATTGGCTGCAACGGCCCGAGAACAGTGATATGGTCACAGAAGGCCGGTTAAGTCATTAAACCTGGAGATTTTTTGGAGCTAAACAATATTAATCACTAATTTAACTCCCTCTTATTTGATCACTTCTGTCAAAAAACATGACAAGGGACTATCCCTGGTTCAGGGAGAAGTTCAGCAAGGCAAACCAACATAACATTTTGAGCTGGATCCCTGTTCCCCAAGAGGTACATGTAAAAGGATTTGATGACTTCCAGGACCCGTGATTTTCATTTATTTTTTGTGGATCCTGCTCTGTTAATCAGTACAGACACAGTTTCTTTAAATTTAGCAATTTCTGTAAGAAAAACTCTCAAAGACGAAGAACCTTTCAACTCTTCTCTTGAACATCTTGAAATAAAAATCAACCAAGTTTAAACCCAGCATCAATTTCAGTTATTTCTAAATTCAATGTCAGAATAGACATAAGAAGATTATCACAGATATCTATTATTATGGCCTCTTTAATTGGATACAACCGGTCCAAATTGTGGATTAGACAGTGACATGTCATAGCTCGTGACCAATCAGAGGCTGCACAACACACCCCTGTCTCTCCCACACTTCAACCGTAGCTGTACGCCAGTCCCATGCAAATGATTAACTCTGGCCTCGGGCCATTTAAACATCCTTATATAGCTAGTTAAGAGATGTAATTGCTGCAGAAACTTCAGCCTGTATGCAAGAAGACACACTGGTTAGTTATGCACAGCAAGGAGGACCTCAGGTAAGAGTTCTCCACTGGGGAAATGCTTTGGTCATATATGTGGGCAATTACCTTTACTCCTCCAATTCTAATATATACATTATATGCAACGGAATATGTATGATGCATATTTACTCTTTGATTAAGGACATGGAGTTGTGAGATGCTGTAATGACTGGATGCACAAGATCAGATGTAATATAACCTGTGTATAAAAAAATCACATTCAAATAGGAATATTTCTCATTGTTACTATGGTAAAGAGTAATCAGGTAAAATGGAGGGAATCACATTTTCCTTACTGGCCTTTAAGTTTTTGGGTTGTTGCTTAGTAACAGAAGTAAAAACAAATTGGTGACATCAGCAGACCACAATTATATTGCGAAGACGCAGTATTATCATTGTACATACATTTAAAGGCTACAGTATGGTCCAAAACTTTTGGTGGAAGAATAGTTGCAGTAAAGCAGGAGACTATGAACGTATTCTACGAAATGTGCTGATGCATAGAGAATTAACATCAAATAGAGCTGTTAAGAGTATCTATATACAAGTTCCTTTGTATGTTAACATGCTACAAAGTCCCATTTTTTCAAAAATGTTCACATCATAGTTTTTCAATCTGATTTTTTAAAATGGTAGGTTTCCTGCTTTTTAAGGAATCACTTGTAGACAATGTGGATAAAATCTTTAAATGGTATTATGTATCATATTATTGTAGCAAGAAGATTAGATCTGAGGACATGGACATATTGGGGCAGATTTATCAAGCTGTATGAAAGTCAGAATATTCTTAGTTGCCCATGGCAGCCAATCACAGCTTCCCTTTAAAACATTCATGAGCACTGGTAAAATGAAAGCTGAGCTGTAATTGGTTGCCATGGGCAACTAAGAATATCCCGACTTTCAGAAACCTTGATAAATCTGCCCCATTATTTTCTATGTGATAAACAATTGAAAAAGAATGGCAATGGTCTAAGTTTGCTGTGCAACAGACTTAGGTAGCTGGTACTCAAACTACAAAACACTGTAGTCACATTTTTATAAAAATAAACATATTAAAAAATATAAAATAATTTGTACTATATTGATTATAAATAGACAATAGATATTATATATAGTAAAATGTTATATTGGCACTACAACTTCTATTTGAGGTAAAAAACCTAAATCGCCCAAATATAATACTCCAAAATGTCCAGACACAGTTATTTATAAGATAACATCCAAATCATAGGATGGTTGATAAAGTTTGCTGTATATTGCACTAATGTCCAGATAAAAATAAAACAGTAAAAAGTTTCCAAGCTCAGAAAAACATGTTTTATATGACCTCCATTTATCCTCCAGCGTTATTGTGTAGAGTCTTGTGCTGGGTTTAGAGATTGCCGTCTCTTTATGACGAGATTCAATCAAAGTTGCTGCATTTGTGTATTACTTGTTTGTGGCACCACTGGTCACAGGGGACCAAGTGCACAGGAATCTTCTAGCAAATATGTCACTGGTTTGTGGCGTAGTTTCTGGCACACGTGTTGTTGGTTTGTGGCGCAGTTTGTGGTGCATGTGTTGTTGGTTTGTTGCACAATCTGTAGCGCGGTTGGTAGAGAGGTTAGTGGCGCACCACTAATCTATAAATACAATTCAGCAACAGAACACAATGGTGCACATTTACTAAGGGTCCGTACACTGCATTTCCATCGGGTTTCCCAACTAATTCCATTTTGCGCCACATTTAACAGGGTTTTTTGGCGCAATAGCGCCAACTTTCATGTGACACAAATCGGGGGTGTGGCCGTCAGACAACCCGACTGATTCGGACTAAGTTCAAATGGTGTCGCAAGACATGCACTCACATACACCAGGAAGAAGGTGAACTCCGGTGGACCTGAGCGGGGAAGCTGCACATGCAGGATATCGGGCGCATGATCTTAGTGAATTGCAGTGGACTTTATCCTCTTCGGACAACGCACCTCGGGGATCGTAACAGGACCGGGTAAGTAAATGTGCCCCATAATCCGCAGTAGTGGAGACCAATACAACTTCCAATGCAATTGTGAGTATAAAAGCTGCATTCACCGCACCTTCAATTTGTATAGAATAGTGGATCGGCTGATCCTATTAGTATATGGAAGGTATATTATGGTTAGACGCGTTTCGAAGTTTCCAACTTCTTCCTCAGTAGCATACGGCCGGACAATCCAGAGCACATTGGGAAGGGGTGAACAAAATCAGTGATTTCATAGAGCAATAAATAAATCAGGGCCTCAAGAGGTGAAGCCGACCCACCGGGGAAGTTAAGTGTATATTCATCCAAATTGTCAATTTTTGAATCATGTATGAAACTCAGGAAAAACATGTCAGAGTTGCCCATAGCAATTAATCTGATGCTTTTATTTACCTTCTGAATATGGCTGTTGTTGAAAATTGTTAAAATTATTCTGGACTATTCTGCCAAAACTGACCTTGATACAGAGAGAATCCATACAGGTAGTGTACCACCTAAACTTTACTGTATTTTACTGTTTCCTCTAACTATTTATTCCCCAAAACTCTTTCACCAATGTGCCTTTTTATCATTGCCTCCTTGTGCTCACTCAACAGATATGAAGACTGTGAAGAGACAGCTCGATGGATTCTGGATCAAATCCAGTCTCCACCAGATATTGCCATCATCTGTGGTTCTGGTTTGGGTCTCCTTGCAGAAACATTAAGCAACCCAAAGATCTTTGACTACAGTCAGATCCCACATTTTCCAGCAAGTACAGGTAAATTGCAGTGACCCTGAGTGTCTAAAAGTAGTTAAAAGGGAACCTGTCACCACATTTTTCACAAATATAGCTAGTGACAGGTTCCCAAAGAGCCATATTAAATAATGGCTAACTAACATTAAACCTTTTTTTAGCTAAAATTTGTTTCCCTCACATCCCATCTACTCCTCCCTATGCCTTTCCCAGTAACATTAACATTTACCCAGGGCTGATTCTAGCCTTTTTGCTGCCTGAGGAGAAACTTGAAAATGCTGCCCCCCCCCCCAACGCACGCACAGTGATGCTACCTTACACACTTGTAGTCAGTCATTAGACACATATATTAGTGACCTCTAGTACCTTACAGGTGATCATCTACTCCGGAAGGGTACGGATGGAGTAGATGAAAAAAATTCAGTCTCAGATCTTCCCTGTATACAGTTTCAGCTCCCCCCTGTATAGTCTCAGATCTATACGGACCTGCCAGGCATTTACTACTCCCTATCCTCCATGAATTCATGCTGTGAATTCATGTGATCAGATACATACATGCGTTAGATGTTAATGTTACTGGATTAAACACCATGAAGTGCTCAATGATGTAAAAGAGCTGTCTTTCAAGCAAGTCACCAGGTACAAGATCTTCAACAGCTTTTTCTACCTCGAATAATAACTAAACAGTGCTGTATATGTCTGTAGTTAAATACTGGCTGACAATCCCTAGTACTTTTTCCATATAGCAGCATGTCCTGGCAGTGTGACCTGTTAATCAGGAACAAGGAGGAAGGGCACTGCAAGTAAAATTAGATTTTCAGGACTCCACTAATATTTTTGGACTCACCTTGGATGCATAGAGGTTTGCAAACTGATTTTCTAACATCGATAGAAAATCATTTAGGAATAAGGGCAATGATTTCAATCATAGTTTTTTAAATGAAATATTTATTTTGGGTGTTTAAATGACAGGTTCCCTTTAACACACAGTTGAAAAAACGGCACAAAATGTGCTTTTACACCACCCGGCCACTTTCAGGAAGGGAGGCCAAAACAATGCATGAAATGTAGTATAATATTATTATACACACACAGACACATTATACATCTGTAGTTCTGTGTTAATATCAGGAATTGAGTTAAGGATTTTGAGAAAGTTGAATAATAACACTTGGGTGATGTAATTGCAGACATGTTTTTTTAAAATTCTATTATTTTACATTTCATTTTATTTTTACTAAAAATGTAAAATATCAGAGCTTGATATGTGATTCTATAAGGACTCTTTGCTGATTTCAGTTGCAGGACACTCTGGGCAGTTGGTGTTTGGCGTTCTGCAGGACAAGTCATGTGTCTGTATGAAAGGACGATTCCATGTCTATGAAGGATATCCTCTGTGGAAAGTAAGTTCTGAGATCTATGCATGTGACAATCTCCTGATGAGCTTAAGTTATAATATTTCGTCAAAATGCTGTACTTTATGTAACCCCAATCCTATTTGAAGGCCCTGTAACATTAACTGACTGCTTCCTCTCAGCACAGTGTCAATAAGATTATAATAAAAGTCTGTTGCTAGGGATAATCAGCCTGAGGCTGCATTCACACTGCCGTATGGGGGACGTATATACCGCCTACATATGTCCTCTATAGACGGCAATGGGCGCACGGCACCCTTTGGGAACATTACGGTGCAGCACATGTCCTACCTTTTCTCGGCATACAGCGCTGTGCGCCATGTTCCTCTATGGAGAGGGGCGGGGGTGAGCAGCTACGGTACGGCGGGCAACGGTGGTGTGAATATAGCCAGCTTTTAACTTCTTTTCATTGGAGGTACGATTTTTCATAAAGTATAGCATCCATTTAATATTCCTGATGCATTTCGGCTCTCCTGAGCCTTTTTCAACAGTTGTAACAACCTACACCCATTACTTACTGGGATACAGGCAGTCCCTGGGTTACATACCAGATATGGTCCATAGGTTTGTTCTTAAGTCACCCAGTGACAATTGGAGTTTCAAATTTTTTTGCTGTAATTGGACCAGGGATTATCAATAAAACTTCATTACAGACACCTTACAGCTGATCATTGCACTCTGGGCCTAAAGGAAAGCATCCAGAGAGCTTCAACAGAGGTCACAGGGGGCAGAGGGGTCCGTCTTTAACTATGGGTCGTCTGTAAGTCGGGTGTCCTTAAGTAGGGGACTGCCTGTATTCGGATATGTCATGTTTCCTTTTGTTTCTGAAATAAAAGGGTATCCTGGGACTTTTGAATTACCCTTTCCATAGGTAAAGGATTCAGTTTTTTATGAACAAATAATTGCTCAGTTTATACTGTCTGTATTTATTACTTTTTACCTTGACAGTCTGTGACATTCTGGCAATGTCTCTCTAGGTCACTTTCCCAATCAGAGTGTTCAAGCTTCTAGGAGTAAAGGTCCTGATGGTAACAAATGCTGCAGGATCGCTCTGCGAGAAGTATAGACCAGGAGATTTAATGATAATCCGGGATCACATCAACATGCCAGGACTAGCTGCCTTGAACCCTCTGACAGGACCCAATGATGAGAGGTAACAGTCATAAGGGTGATCTAAACTTGTGACAAAACAGCCCCATGTCTAAACTAGTGACAAACAGCCCTATGTCCCTTTAGCTTGTCAGTCCACAAAACCTGAAGAGTAAAATCTAGATACCGTAACTAGATGGGTTACACGCAACACTGTAGAGATTCAGCAGAAGCCAAGGCAATGTAATGTCTTATGCAATAAACTGAAGCTGCTTCCTTGGTAATACAGTAAATACCGTCTGTGAAGCAGCTTCCTAACTCGGTATGTGAAACAAGGGTTGGGTGCATGTATGTTCTCTAAGGATCCATGATTTCTGCAATTTCTTAGAGGAGTAACACTTTATCAATTACCTTGCAGGTTTGGCCCACGATTTCCTTCACTCTGGGACACGTATGACCATGACCTGCGCATTACTGCTTTGGAAATCACCCGTAAGCTTGGTCAGGCAGATCTTACCCATGAAGGAGTTTACTGTATGGTGGGTGGGCCAAATTTCGAGTCAGTTGCAGAAGCCAGGTTTCTGCAGAAGCTTGGGGCAGATGCTGTAGGTAAGTGGTGTGTAATAAATGACCAAGGCAATACCAGACTGCTATCAATTATGATTGCTAAAACACTGTCCTCTATGTCAAAGTAGACACATGTGGACAAAATCGTTGGTACCCATTGTTTGATGAAAGAAAAACCCACAATAGTCACAGAAATAACTTGAATCTGACAAAAGTAAAAATAAATTATATTTCTATGAAAATGAACAAATGAAAGATAGACATTGCTTTTCAATCATGCTTCAACAGAATTAAAAAAAATAAACCTCATGAAACAGGCCTGGACAGAAATGATGGTTCCCATAACTTAATATTTTGTTGGACAGCCTTTTGATGCAATTACTGCAATCAATTTCTGTAACTGTCAATGAGACTTCTGCACCTCTCAGCAGGTATTTTGGGCCACTCCTCATGAGCAAACTGCTCCAGTTGTCTAGGGTTTTAAGAGGTGCCTTTTCCAGACGGCATGTTTCAGCTCCTTCCAAAATTGCTCAATTGGATTTAGCTCAGGGCTCATAGATGGCCCACTTCAGAATAGTTCAATGTTTTCCTCTTAGCCATTCTTGGGTGTTTTTAACTCTGTGTTTTGGGTTATTATCCTTTTGCAAGACCCATCACCTGTGACTGAGAGCAAGCTTTCTGAAACTTGGCAGCACATTTCTCTCTAGAATCCCTTGAAATTCCTTTGTACCCTGCACAGATTCAAGACACCTTGTGCCAGATGCGGCAAATAAGCCCCCGAATATAACAGAGCCTTCTACATGTTGCACAGTAGAGACAGTGTTGTTTTTTTAAGATACGCTTCATTTTTCCGTCTGTAAACATAGAGCTGATGTGCCTTGCCAAAAAGTTGTATTTTCGCCTCATCTGTCCATAGGATATTCTCCCAGAAGTTTTATGGCTTGTCACCATGTAGTTTTGCAAATTCCGGTCTTGCCTATTTAATGATTTGTTTTCAGCAATGGTGTCATCCCTGGTCGTCTCCCATTAAGTCCACTTTGGCTCAAACAACGACAAATGGTGCAGTCTAACACTGATGGTCCTGGAGCATGAAGTTCACCTCTAATAATAGCTTTATAAGTTTTTCTGGGCTCTTTTGTTACTATTCATATAATTCATCTCTTTGATTTGTCATCAAGTTTCCTCCTGAGGCCACATCCAGGGAGGTTGGCTACAGTCCCATAGATGGGGCGTGGAGTAGGCTACTGGAGAGGCTAGCTTCTTTCATTCTGCCTACCAATGAATACAGCTACGAAGAGAGGCACGCACTCGTCAGCAAAGCTGGGTTCTGCGCATGCGCAGTAGCTCCGGCTTCAGAGTTGAGACAGCGCAGCTGGCGGCCTGCGTTGTGCGCATGCGCAGAATCCAGCTTCGCAGACGAGTTTGCGCAGCTCCTCGTAGTTGCACGCTGAAGATGCATTGGTAGGCGGAACCCCAGAGGCTATTGGGTGTGGAGTAGCTGCGCCGTGTAGCCTCTGCTCCAGCTACTGCATATTGGGGAAATAAAATTTTATTAAAGTTCTGGCCATGAAAGAATTAGCCCTAAAAAGGGCTATACTACTATACATTAGATGAACCTGCCACCGGATCTACCTTTATAGGTAGATCCGTGGTGGTAGGTTTCCTTCAAGGGTATAAAAGAGACTGCTCTCACACAAAAAAAAATGAGTAAATGAAAATTTTGAAATTTGCTGCTGGACACTACACAAGGAAGACCTGCAAATATCAGTGTCCTCCCAGTCACTGATACTAGTACGTCTCTTCTCAGAACTGTGTATCCAAAACAGACTCTCATATATCAAGGCTGAACATGACAAACAGTTTAACTGGACTATGGCCTTATACAAGTGATCAAAAGGTTGCACAGTCCTAAAAATGATAGCAGTGAAAACATAATCAAAAGCCGTAAAAAGGACTCCACCCATAGCTGTAATATCCAAGCCCATAAGAAAACGGCGCAAATACGCTTTTTTTCACCAATTTCACTGAATTTGGATTTTTTTTCTCGCTTTCCAGTACATGGCATGGAATATTCAATATCATCACTATGAGGGGCAATTTGTTACGCAGAAAACAAGCCATAAAGCAGCTCTGTACGTGTAAAAATAAAAAAGTTATAGATTTTTGAAGGTGGGGAGTGAAAAATGGAAACGAAAAGACAAGACAGGGACTGGTCATACCTGGTCTCCACATGAAGGGGACATACAAAGATGGCCGCCCCTGGGACAGTATATATCACACTAAGGCCCCTGCACATGACTGTATATGGAGGGCGTATAAATATTTCTATCCACACGTCTATATACAGTTATAGATGAAGATGCGTCAGCCTTTTACCTCACACATATCTGTATCTCTGTATCTCTCCTCCTGTCAGCAGACTTTGGCTTTATAGTTATAGTGCAGGGAACTATCTCCATTATTTCTAGAGATTTTTGTCACATATTTCTTTTCTCCTGATGAAACTCTCGTCTCTTTCATCTCTTGACCTTTTTCTTATTATTTTCTCCATCTTTTACCTCAGGAGCAATAATTCACCAAATATTTGTAGAACAAGACAATAAAAGAATCTATAGTAAGAAGCCCAAGATTTGCTTTAACACTTAATAACCAACGTTTTATTCTAATTATGTAAAGATTCTGAGGACAAAATAGTGATACACATGGAAAGCGGCATAGAGCGGCTCGGTGAAGGTGGGTGGAAAACTTGAATATGTCAGTATTATATTTGTGGCCCTAAACTGCTGTTGGGGCCCATGGGGGGCCTACATGAACAAAACAGTGTTTGACTTTTAGAAACAGATTTTGCTGGGGTTGTGGCATTTGGAAAGCCCCTGGAATAGCAGCACAGTGACCCCATTTTGCTAATTGTACCCCCCAAGCAATTTATAAATGGGTATAATGATCATTTTCACCTTTTTGCAGAATTATACAAAAAAAGGAAAAAATATTTATTTTTCCAAAAAAGCAATTTTAACCCCTAATTTTTCATTTTCACAAGGGGTTAGAACAGGAAATGCAGACCCAGTTTATTAGAAAATTTCTCTCAAATATGGCAATGCATATAGGGTCATAACCTGCTGTACGGCCCATGGCGCGGCTCAGAAGGCAATGAGCATTATTTTTAAAAACAGCAATTTCTCTGTAATGGGGCCGTTTCTGGGCACAGCATGTGGAGCGCATCTAGTATTCATCAGGGGTATAAGGGATATTTTGAATAAAAAATGATGATGATAAATTGCTGCCCCAAATCAAATTTTCCAATGCAATTAATACAATTTTACTCTCCCGAAAGTAAACATTTTTTAATAGAAAACTTGAATATGTCAGTATTATATTTGTGGCCCTAAACTGCTGTAGGAGCACATGGGGGGAATAACAGCACAGTGGAAACCCCAAACAAGTGATCCCATTTTGCAAACTGTACCCCCCAAGCAATTTATAAATTGGTATAATGATCATTTTCACCTTTTTGCAGAATTATACAACAATAAGAAAAAATATTTATTTTTCCAAAAAAGCTATTTTAACCCCTATTTTTTAATTTTCAAAAGGGTTAAAACAGGAAATGCAGACCCAGTTTATTAGAAAATTTCTCTCAAATATGGCAATGCATATAGGGTCATAACCTGCTGTACAGGTCCATGGCGCGGCTCAGAGGCAATGAGCATTATTTTTAAAAACTGCAATTTCTCTGTAATGGTGGCATTTCAGGGCACAGCATGTGAGGCGCATCTAGTATTCATCAGGGGTATGAGGGATATTTGGAATAAAAAATGAGGATGATAAATTGCTGCCGCAAATCAAATTTTCCAATACAATTAATACAATTTTACTCTCCCGAAAGTAAACATTTTTTAATAATGTGGGACTGTGTGGAAAATTTCAAATCAGGGATGGTTATAAAGACCAGGGTCAGAGGAGCAGGGAGGGCAATAAAACGGTGTCTCCCTTCGTATGCCATTTTTGCTGCATACCAGCAAATGAGCAGGATAATACACATTGACCGTCTTATATATGTAACAGCCACACACGCCAGACCACGATGGGCTAGCAGGGGCGAGTTCTTTTAGGATTCTGAGGGTGTGTAGTTTAGGGGATATTAGGCCCAGATAGATAAGCACATGTTCCACAGTCTCTTTGAACAGTTTATTCTAAGCAGTATGAACACTTCAGACAGCAATCACAGTAATAATATCCAAGACAAGTTCTAGGGGCCGTGACTTCAGTACCTTATGTATGAGGCTGAGGGGTCTCTGTGCTCCAGTGTCCTCCCTCTGCACATGTCTCTGGATCCTCTGTAGCTTCTGCAGTGACATATATTCTTTCTCTCTGTCCTGTACAGAAATATCTTGTGTTTCCAGCTCTTTCTAATGTGCAACTAATGTGCAATCTCTTCCCAGCTTTGCTGAGGTGTCTTCTGCTGCTACAGGTTGCTGCACTACCACAACTCCGACACAGGACCTGCTCTGCACTGGTCTCTGCAAAATGTAACAATATTGTGTGATGTCACTACAGCAGCTTTGTTTAGTTAACTCTATAGTTGCTGTGTAGTAGTGTGATACACATGTGTATGTGCACAGTTTAGCTGTGTTTGTGAGGCAGGGATGTAGAGATGCTGATACCCCTGTTTTCACTGGGTTACATATACTAATACATAGAAAACAAATGACTTACACGTACCAGCGTTTCAGAGTGAAACTTCCATCTCTGAACATGCGCACCTAACCTAATATGAGCCGGAAGTTCCACAAGTCATTTGTTTTCCATGTATTAGTATATAAGACGGTCAATGTGTATTATCCTGCTCATTTGTCGTCCTATGTTTGAGAAAGGGTCGAGTACCCGAAATGCGTCACAGAGGACCATCATATTAAGCATGTCCTTCATTTTTTTCTTTGATAAAATCAATAATAAAATAACAAAGTAATCAGTATTTTTTTTACTATTTGGAGTATGTGAATTTCTGGGGAAGTGCACTGTCAGCGCCCCACGACAGCTCTTGCCTTTTGTCCACTTTGTCTTATGCCATTTACTGGACCCCCATTTTGAGCTGTGGGAGCTGCACAGACAGTGACACCCCCTACAAATACACCTAGTAGATTGTCTATATTACTGATCCCCATGCTTGTCTGAATTCACCAGGTGAGCACCTCTAATTCTCCCTATGATACAGCTGGAAACACCAGACGTTATCACCCGAGGCGCCGTCCTCTGTTGTCTCCTTTTTGCTGCTATGTCCTGACATTGGATGTACATAGTAAAGAGCCTTGCAACGGCTTGCTCAAGATTCATGCCCATAATCTAACACTTATGGAGGACTGTGGGGATGCATCGCTCTCTATCTGTATCCAGTGTTTTTTAACATTTAACATCACATAGTAACATAGTAGGCAGCAGCCCCCCCCAATGGTGATCCTTCATGAAGTGCCCTCAGCTTTTGTCAGTGACTTCCCACACAAACCCCCCTTCCTGCTCTGAGTGAGTTCCACAAGTCGTTTGTTTTCTATGTATTAGTATATACGACTGTGAATGTGTATTATCCTGCTCATTTGTCGTCCTATGTTTGAGAAAGGGTCGAGTACCCGAAATGCGTCACAGAGGACCATCATATTAAGCATGTCCTTCATTTTTTTCTTTGACAAAATCAATAATAAAATAACAAAGTAATCAGTATTTTTTTGACTATTTGGAGTATGTGAATTTCTGGGGAGGTGTACTGTCAGCGCCCCACGACAGTTCTTGCCTTTTGTCCACTTTGTCTTATGCCATTTACTGGACCCCAGTGGTGTCTCCGGATTTTGAGCTGTGGGAGCTGCACAGACAGTGACACCCCCTACAAATACACCTAGCAGATTGGACCCACGTTGTCTATATTACTGATCCCCATGCTTGTCTAGCGATTCTATGAGCCTACTAATAAAGAATTCACCAGGTGAGCACCTCTAATTCTCCCTACGATACAGCTGGAAACACCAGACGTTATCACCCGAGGCGCCGTCCTCTGTTGTCTCCTTATTTCTGCTATGTCCTGACATTGGATGTACATAGTAAAGAGCCATGCAACGGCTTCCTCAAGATTGATGCCCATAATCTAACACTTATGGAAGACTGTGGGGATGCATTGTTCTCTATCTGTATCCAGTGTTTTTTAACATTTAACATCACATAGTAACATAGTAGGCAGCAGCCCCCCCTGACTGATGTATATTGGAGTATTATTACCCCACATGCTGTAGATATGGCTGATGTATATAGGAGTATTATTTCCTCACACATTGTAGGTATGACTGATGTATATTGGAGTATTATTACCCCACATGCTGTAGATACCTTGGTATAATGTGTCATAGATTGTATTGGAGCACATGACAACCAAACTTAGCTAGGAGAGCTGCCAATCTTGTTAGGTCATGCTCATTGCTCCTCCCCTCTGGAATAACTGGCCAATGAGAAGAGAAGTGAGAGGTAGAGATGAGCTGAGGGAGATGAGAGAGAAGGGAGATAATAGGATCCTGAGGTAAAAGATGGAGAAGATAGTAAGAAAAAGGACAAGAGATGAAAGAGAAGAGAAGTTTCAACAGGAGAAAAGAAATATGTGACAAACATCTCTAGAAATAATGGAGATAGTTCCCTGCACTATAACTATGCAACATCCCCCACCGGGGCCTAACCTTTCAGGGGAGGCCTGGAGTCAGCCGGGGCCCACTGTACCGGAGTGGCTGGCGATTGCGGCCTATGCACGCTATTGTCACGGTGCTTGGTACGGGGAACCGGAGGGCTGTCCTACAGCCTGGCAGGTCTCCAGCAGGGTGGTGTTGGCAAGAAATGATGCGCAGCCACACTCGATCTCCTGGGGCAAGAGGCTCAGCACAGGCATTACGATCGAAGTCCCTTTTTTGTTTCTCTCGGGCCTCTTCCAACCGCAGATCCACAACTTCTCTGGCATCCGCCAAGCGCCTCTGGTGTTCGTGAACCCAGTCAGTCTGGGGGAGTAAAGACTGGGAATCAGGGGACTCCATGTCCCAGGTCATATCAGCAGGGAGATGGCCGTGTCTCCCGAACATCAGATAATACGGGGTGTATCCTGTGGAGCAATGAGTGGTATTGTTGTACAGGTACACCAATTCGGGCAACAGTTTTGGCCAGTCAGCCCTTTTTGCAGGGGTCAGAGTCCTCAGCATGTTGATTAGAGTCTGATTCATCTTCTCACAAAGCCCGTTGCCTTGGGGATGATAGGCTGTGGTCCTCAGCTTTTTGCAGCCATATAGAGTGCACAGCTCCTGGAAGACTTGGGACTCAAATGCTGTTCCTTGGTCCGTAAGGATCTGATCCGGACAGCCATAGGGAAGGATGAAGCTCTTCCACAGGGCCGTTGCGGTGGTCCTTGCAGATAGGTCTCTGACAGGTACTGCAACCACAAATTTGGTATAGTGGTCGATGATCGTGAGAGCATAACTGTGACCGGATCTGCTGGGCTCCAACTTCACATGATCCAATGCCAGGATCTCTAAGGGCCGTTGGCTCACAATGGGATGTGGAGGGGCCCTTTGATTGTGTCGCTCTCCTCGAGCGATGGCGCAGGCTGGGCATTCTCGTTCAGTCATTCAGTCAGCCGTTGCTTGAGCATCTGGAAGGCAGCTTCTCGTTCGGCAGTCCACTCAATGGATACTCGGGAACGTTGGCTCTCTTTTGGCAGGCCACTTAGAAGTTCTTGCAGGGGAGCCGCCAGCTGGGCAAACTTTGGGATGAAACGCCTGTAATAACTGGCAAATCCCAGGAAGCTTTTGATGTCCCGTATGGTTGATGGGGTAGGCCAGTCATGGACAGCTGCAATCTTCTCTGGATCCGGCTCAATTCCATGAGCGCTCACCACATGTCCCAGGTACTTGACGCTAGGTTGTAGCAGGTGGCACTTGGATGGCTTGACCTTCAACCCATGTTGGGTCAGGATTTGGAAGACTTCAGCCAGATGGTGGAGGTGGTCTTCATAAGTCTTGGAGTAGATGATGATGTCGTCCAAGTATAGCAGGACGGTCTCGAAGTTTCGATGACCCAAAGATCTCTCCATCAGCCGTTGAAATGTGCCTGGGGCGTTGCATAGCCCGAACGGCATGTTGTTGAACTCGAACAGGCCCATTGGGGTGGTGAAAGCCGTCTTCTCTCTGTCTTCCGGCGCCATGGCTACTTGCCAGTAGCCACTGGTCAGGTCCAGGGTAGAGAAGTAGGCAGCTGACCCTAGGGCTGTGAGGGATTCCTCGATTCGAGGCAGAGGATAGGCATCCTTGTGGGTGATATTGTTGATCTTCCTATAGTCAACACAGAATCGAAGGGTTCCATCCTTCTTTTTCACAAGGACCAGCGGGGCAGCCCATGGGCTGTGACTCTCCCGGATAACATTGGCTGTCTTCATCTCTTGTACCAGCTTTTTCACCTCTTGGTAGCGGGCTGGAGGTATGGGCCGGTATTGTTCCTTGATAGGAGGATGAGAGCCAGTAGGGATGGTATGTTGGATCAGGGTAGTCTGCCCAAAATCCAGTGGGTGTTTGCTGAAGGCCTGGTGGTGCTTCATAACGACATCCAGGACACCTTGTACTTGGTCTGCAGGAGTAAAATCGTCGTCTCCAATATTGAGCTCAAGCCACCAGGATTGCTCGACAGGCTCACCTTCAGCACTTTGCTTCAGTTCCAACTGTTGGGAGGCAGACAGAGAGGTTTCCACCAAGTCTTCAGGATGGACGCTGAAGAGAGTGGCTACGGCTTGGTACTTTCTCAGATGCACTGGGGAGTCTCCCACATTTAGTAGTCGAATGGGTACTTGTCCTTGGGATACAGTGACTAGGCTCCTGGCGGCTAGAATGGGCAGGTCTTCATCAGCTGGTAGAGGTTCTACTATCGCCTGGTAGTCTTGACCTTGGACTCCCATGCAGGCTCGACACCATACTAACGTCTCAGTCCCAGGTTGAAGGCGGACAGGTTGGGGATCCTTGATCCGGGCTCTGCAGATTTCTCCATTAGGGCCAGCAAACTTCTGTTGCGCCGCTAGAACCAGCATAGTCTCCTGAATTACCTTCCGGGAACCGTTGGGCACTGTTGGCAGGGAGTCGTGGAGAGCCTTCAGCATTTCAGGGTAGCAGTTGCGGAGCACATTGGTACCCAGTACCAGAGAGAAGTTACCGTTTTCGGGCACTCGTGTCACCACTACGCCCTGTCTGGTTAACTCGCAGGCACGGCGCCATGCGGTGGCCTCCTCACGGCAGGCAGCTTCCGGACGCCATCTTGGCGCCCAGCCAGCACAACAGCAGCAGGCCTCCTCCTTAGCGCAGAAGCGCCCACCGAAGGACACTCCTGCACAGCAGCTGCATCAGGGTCCCCTCAGTGGCAAGAAGGTGAGCGGGCTCCCCAAGTTACCCACCCTCCACCCATTGGCAATGATTTGCCCCCCGCGGACCTCAATACTGCAAAAAAAGCAATATTATGCGACAAACCAAAAAAAAAATACACAAAAGAAATACATTTGGGGTTATCTACTAAGGGCCCGATTCGCCTTTTCCCGACGTGTTACCCGAATATTTCCGATTTGCGACGATTTTCCCTGAATTGCCCCAGGATTTTGGCGCATGCGATCGGATTGTGGCGCATCGCGGCTGGCATGCACGCAACGGAAATCGGGGGCCGTGGCCAAACGAAAACCCGACGGATTCGGAAAAACCACCGCATTTTTAAAAAAAAAGTGTCGCGGGACTCGCGCTTTCCTTCACCAGGAATAGGTCGGTGTACTTCAGGGCACTCCAGCGGGCCTAGGGGAACTTCAGCACAGCAGCGCCACCTGGAGGAACTACCTTAGTGAATCCCGGCCGGACCCGAATCCACCGCAGAGAACGCGCCGCTGGATTGCGAATGGACCGGGTAAGTAAATCTGCCCCATTAACTTACATAGACGCTCTAGATGAATTCAGATAAAACAAAAATGGAATTGGATATGGACAAACAAGACAAACTGTAAATCATAAGTTACCCCTCATAAATTTTGTGTGAAAACATGAAATTATTTTTAAAATGTGAACACAAAATAAAATACATTTACTTGCCCATCTAGTCAAAAAAATTACTATAAAAAATTGGACAATAACTTTTAAAAAGTCTAAAGAAAAATCTATGTAATTTATGAACTGACCTTCTAGTTGGAGATTGGATTAGCCCGATTAATCTCATTTATTTGTGCATGTTGATCACATACATTAGAAAGTTTTTTGTTGTGCCTTCACATCAATCATCACCTTCAAAATCAATGCAGCAATGAGATGCACTGAGAAGTCCTGGAGATTATATCCCATCCTGGAGATGGTTCATTCCCTAAAGAAAGCACTAAAGCATTTCCTAAGAGCTAAGCGTTTCTAAAATGAGATTCCCAGATCAATCCTCTTGATTAGTCTTATGGGAGGCAATAAGGAAAAATATTATGCTTTTTAGCTTTTACTAAAATGAGGCCAAAATGGAAAAGTTATTTGTTAAACACTAAGGCTCCTTACACACCAGCAAGTGAGATGCGTCCAGCTTGCATGGCTGGAACGCCCGGCCCGAATGCTGAGAAACCAGAACTGAACTCAGCATGTCAGGTCCATACCCTTTTCAAACTATAGAAAATAAGTTGAAATGTTGATTAAAATATTTATAAAAAACTAAACCAATGAAAAAAGATATATTTTAATTGGTATTTTGTATCTATAGCAACCTGAAACAAAAAGCATCTATTTATCCCTGAAAACACAAGCCCTAAAGTTGACCCATTAATGGAAACGAAAAATCTTCTTTGCTTTGGGCTTAAAAGTGAACACATTTTGTCCTAATCATCTTGGAATAAAGACTCAAATGATATATGGTAAATTATACACTATAGATCCAAGACTCCAATGACCGATTTCCAGTGTACTGCACAAAATATTACATGGTGGCAACAGGAAGTACAGTTAGTCCTTTAGAAAACAAACTCTCATATTGTCCTTAAGGACTGAGCCACATTTTCCAAATCTCACATTCATCACCTTATTACTTTATCACCTTTGAGTGCTTCAACATATCCAAGTAATATTGAGATCTTTGCATGTTGTACTTTATTATAGTTAAAAATTTTGATCGATATGTGATGTGTTTATTTATGACAAAATGTAAAATTGGCCAATTTAAAGTTTAAAATATCCTGCCTTGCAGAAAAATAGTTAAGGCATCCAAAGTAATTACTAAATACTATTTACCATATGTTCCCTTTACGTTGGTATCATTTTTTAATTTTTAATTTTATAATATTATGATTGGAGATGGTCAAATTTTTCAAAATTCGATTCGACTAGGTTCAACGAATTTTCTGAAAAGATTAGTTTCAACCGGAATCGAATCATGTCGAACCACATTAAAAAAACAGGTATTTCCTGGCTGCAGAGAGCCTGTAGGATATTGTAGAATGTTGTGCCATAGTCAAATATGCATAGGGGGTGTGGTTTGGTCTTCAAACAATGCTGTGTTTTAGTATGACACGCACATGACAGCCGCCGCTCTTAGAATCGCTTCACTCTTCACTTCCATGTGCACTTACATAGGCCAACTTCACCAAATAAGCAAAGCGGGAACGCAGCTTGACAAGGTAACGCCTGTGCCAGCTCGAAAGGACTGAGCTGAGGGCCAAGATCCCACTATAACATCAAAGAGTGCACTCTTTTCTCCACTGCCTCTTGCTTATCAGCATCTGGAATGACAGGCCTGTCGGCAGTACCACAAATGAACCCCAACAGTGGATAACTGACTCAAATAATACCAACAACACAATCTCTAAGCACTCTAAACAATACCATAACACCCCAAACTGATTGTACCAGTGAACAGGCTACTCAACATATGATAGCAACACCAATGATACAAACCCTGAATATGGTACAATCAACTCAGAGCAGAAATCAATTGCCGATGACCCCTCAGGCCCCCTCATCTTTTTTAGGGGTAGGCACAAACACGATGTTGCTTTCACCCCAGTACCAGCCTTTGATAGATTCACGTGGATCAAAGACGTGAATCTATTTGCTAGGAAACTAGCACTACACAAACACTTTAACGAATCTGAGACAGCAGTGGAGAACGAAATAGAACGAGATAAGAGAGTAATACAGATGCTAACAGACCTAGAGTCGGAAAATCAAATAGCCCCTAGGGAAATCACACCACCATTGACTAGTTTAAAACCAAAATAAAAAAATACCCCCTCTTCTCCAAATATCCCCTAATAGATATGCAACATCCCCCACCGGGGCCTAGCCCTTTGCGGTGAGGCCTGGAGACAGCCGGGGCCCGCGGTACCGGAGTGGCTGGCGGTTGCGGCCTAAGCACGCTATTGTCACGGTGCTTGGTACGGGGGGAACCGGAGGGCTGCCCTACAGCCTGGCAGGTCTCCAGCAGGGTGGTGTTGGCAAGAAAAGATGAGGGAGAGGCTGCTATAGTGGATCTCCCTGGGGCAACCCCTTAATGTCCCGAGTGTGAGTCTCTGGGTGATGGACAGGGTGCCGGTGATGAAGGCAGCCATATTAGCAGGGACCAGACGGAGACAGAAGTTGAAGAAAACAACTTACAGTTCTTTATTTGAACCGCAGGAACCGCAGCAACGTGCCTTTAACAAATCGATGGAGTGCTGAGATGGGAGTTGGAGGGAGCCTCAGGAGATAGTTCACCAGCCTGGATGTACAGGGCAGGCTGGGAGGCAGCTGTGTCCTGGTAGGAAGCTTCAGCTTGTCCTGTAGGGCTTCAGGTATCACCTTTAAAGGTAAGATGATACCCCTTTTCCTCACTACACTAACTCTAATCTATTACTCCACTCTTCAGAGGCAGGGGCTAGGCTCTTCCTGCTCTGGTATGGGCTAGACAGAGATTACTCACTCACTCACTGATTCTCCTAGGATTCCACACTAGAATCATCATCCAGAACATTCCTGGCCAGAGGTTTTATTACCTCCCTTTGGTCAGGTGGTGGCTGCTCCTCCAATCACATCTCAGCTTACAGAGCACAGGATGTAACACATATCATTGGACAATAGCATCTTGCATCATACAAAATACTTAACTCCTGCCTTGCCAGGCAGGATTAACCACTGCAATACCCCTATGTCCTATCAGGACCATGTTGTTTAATGTGGATACATGCAGGTGGGACGTATTCGCAAACACTCCCTCGCCATTGCATCGGCGAGGGTGTTGCAGATGCCTTTGTCAACATGGCTACAAGAGACCTCGAATACATAAAACCAGAAAAAACACGTGTTCCCTCCAATTTAAAAAACACGAACGTGAAGCACTACAAAAACTTATGGACTTGGACAACATTATACTGAAGGAGAAGGATCTCATCTCATCTAAGTAAGATACGTACAGATAAAGAGACCACATTAGCAAAACTTATGAAATTGGCACACAAGGGTGACCTAAAACAACTGAAATTTTGGGGAATCGACCAACTCAAGACAGGCGCTAGACTGGGAAACATAGACAAACAACTAATGCAAATTGAAGCGCAATGGATTTACCGTCTTCATACATTGAGTGCCAGGGGACTAAACGGGGGCTTCACATTTGCACCATTCCTCTAGACTAGTCACAACTGAGATTATCTGATATACCATAGAGTCAGAGACTCATCAATAACTGTTTGACTGAGGCTGCAAGCCTGCCATTGACCTGACATATCTAAAGAACATTTTTAAATTAAAAAGATGATCAATCGAATGATTTAGGACTGTCCGAATAATGAACAAAGCATAACGAATATGTCACTAATCATAATGAATCCATAATGAAGGCATGAAAGGAACTTAAGATGTGACAAAAAACACTCATATGGGCTATAGTAGAGAACATGTGTAGAGGATACCAAGATATCCAAGGGATGTGAGGCAAATAAACCCATAGGAAATATTACATGAATAGCATGAACATACTAACCATATGGATATCTGCACACACCCCCTCCCCACTTGTCTAATTTAAGGAATCCAAAGAGCACTAAGACATCCAGACCTAGATGCAAAGATTTAGTACCTGCGCAGCGACGGACCGGGCACCTGGAAGAACTTTGATGTACGGGTTCTGGCGCATGCGCAATGGGAAAACAGCTACGGCAATACCCTGTGAGAGATGGGACGCACGCCCCGTGCATCGGCGCACGAGCATGCAGGAAGAGGATGAGATACACCGGAATCTACGTGTGGTGTACTCAATGCACACGCACTAGGGTTGGACGCAGGCACAGCAGACGGAGATACAGGACGCACAGGAGGGGAACCGGAGGGCTGTCCTACAGCCTGGCAGGTCTCCAGCAGGGTGGTGTTGGCAAGAAATGATGAGGGAGAGGCTGCTATAGCGGATCTCCCTGGGGCAACCCCTTAATGTCCCGAGTGTGAGTCTCTGGGTGATGGACAGGGTGCCGGTGGTGAAGGCAGCCGTATTAACAGGGACCAGACGGAGACAGAAGTTGAAGAAAACAACTTACAGTTCTTTATTTGAACCGGCAGGAACCGCAGCAACGTGCCTTTAACAGGTAGATGGAGTGCTGAGATGTGAGTTGGAGGGAGCCTCAGGAGATAGTTCACCAGCCTGGATGTAAAGGGCAGGCTGGGAGGCAGCTGTGTCCTGGTAGGAAGCTTCAGCTTGTCCTGTAGGGCTTCAGGTATCACCTTTAAAGGTAAGATGATACCCCTTTTCCTCACTACACTACCTCTAGTCTAATACTCCACTCTTCAGAGGCAGGGGCTAGGCTCTTCCTGCTCTGGTATGGACTAGACAGAGATTTCTCACTCACTCACTGATCTCTAGGATTCCACACTAGAATAATCATCCAGAACATTCCTGGCCAGAGGTTTTATTACCTCCCTTTGGTCAGGTGGTGGCTACTCCTCCAATCACATCTCAGCTTACAGAGCACAGGATGTAACACATATCATTGGACAACAGCATCTTGCATCATACAAAATACTTAACCTCTGCCTTGCCAGGCAGGATTCACCACTGCAATACCCCTATGTCCTATCAGGACCATGTAGTTTAATGTGGATACATGCAGGTGGGACGTATTCGCAAACACTCCCTCGCCATTGCATCGGCGAGGGTGTTGCATATGCATAGTGCAGGAGTAAACCTAGCCCCTCCAGATAATGGAAACACAGTTGCTGCATAGTCTTTGCATTCTGTGTTTACAGCTTTCACTCTGCGGTCCAAATTACACCTCACATTTATTCTTTGGGTCAGTACATTCACATCAATTTTATAGGTTTGTTATGTCTTAATACCTTTAAAACAAAATTAAAATATTTTGAAAAAAAATGTCTTTTACATACTTCCTCCATGACTTTTCCTCCAAATTTATTATAAGTAGGGGAAAGGTAAAAAAAAGTTGTGATCTAGAGATTTCCTGTTACAATGTTCATCGGATGGGATAATTACTGCATTTGTACTAATCAGGCATCGGGACACGGGATTCCTAGCATCCCCATGATTTCAGGGACACATCTCTGGTTCTGTCATTTGGTGTATGATCATTTCTGCATAGTAACAAAAGGCAATGGGCCCATTTACTAAGGGCTTTGTGCCAGTTTTTCTGACGGACTTTGCACGTTCTTTCTAAACTGCTTGCACAGGTATTCAAGAAGTGTCTGTATCACAAATGTATCACAAAAGTTGGTGAACAGGTTTTTTTTTTTTATTATTCGATTGCTTGTTAATTATAATACCCTGCAATACTGAGGGGTCTTATTGGGGCTGTCAAAGCAACAATCGATTTTGGGCGTTATTCAGCAGGGAGTCTCCCTGTAGGCGTTTAAATGATGCAGTTGCGTTGACCGTGGAATTTAAGGGCCGTTCCACACTAGCGAGTGTGATGCAGCATTTGCATCACAATGCAACGCATGCTGCTCGGATCGCAGCCCGAACGCTGCAATTCCGGGGAACTGAATGAACAATGCTGAGTTCACTCAGGTTGTGCAGCGTTACAGGCCGTGCGATTCGAGCAGCATGCGTTGAGAAAGTGATGTGAGTTCATCGCATCACACTCGCAAGTGGTGGAACGGCCCTCCCTAAGAGGGTGTACCAGGTGTACACGGGGTCATGTCAGCCAATGAGAGTTAAGCTGAAATCCCCGTCGTATTCCCGATTGCTAGTTCAGTTCCAGTGATGACTAACCCATGTTGGCTGTGGTGGGAGCTGGTTTACACTACACCGGCCACTTTATTAGGTACACCATGCTCTAGTAACGGGTATGGACCACCTTTTGCCTTCAGAACTGCCTCAATTCTTCGTGGCCAATAGATTTCAACAAGGCGTTGGAAGAATTTCCTCAGAGATTTTGGTCCATATTGAAAGGATGCATTCACACAGCAGTGGCCGCAGATTTGGTCGGCGTGCAAATCCATGATGCGAATCTCCCGTTGCCACCAACATACAAAGAGTGCTCTATTGGATGAGATTCTGGTGACTGTGGAGGCCATTTGAGACCAGTGGCGTTGCAACGATGCTCACAACAGGTACCAAGGGGCCCAAAGAGTGCAGAAAATATTCCCCACAACATTGACACCACACCACCAGCCTGAACGTTGATACAAGCAGATGGATCCACTTGCTTCATGTTGTTGGACGCCAAATTCTGACCTACCACCGAACGCTCGCACGCAAGAAATGCGAGAAGCATCAGACAGGCAAGTTTTTTCCAAGTCTTGCGACGTCCAATTTCGCAGGCTTGTGCAAATTGTAGCCTCAGTTTCTGTTCTTAAGCTGAAAGGAGGGCACCCGGGTGGTCTTTGCTCTTGTAGCCATCTGCCTCAAAAGTTCGAGTAACTGTGCGGTTCAGAGATACTCTTTCGCACCTGAGGTTGTAACGGGGTGGCGATTAAGTCACTGTGGCCTTTTCAGCTCGAACCAGTCTGCCCATTCTCCTCTGGACCTCGGCCTCAAACAGGCATTTCTGGTCCACAGCGCAGTCCGTTTTTAAAAACGCATCCGTTTTAATTAAGAGAATTGTTAAAAAACCGTGTCCAAAAAACAGATTGCGTTTCAAAAAACCTGCATAAAAACGGCCAAAAACGGGGTTTCAAAAAGCCACGTGTTGCCGCGGGGGCCTAGGAATGCTAACAACACAGTTATTGATATCAAATAAAATTTTATGAAAACAATAAAAAAACCAATCAAACATAGATCGCAACGCAACAAGAACGATACAGGGGACCCAACAATGGTCAATTTTTCCATCCCTTGTAAATTACTAACCAATCCTTTATTTATATAGCGCACGAGATGATGCAGAGGATGTGCACAGAGTTTGCCAATCAGTCCCTGTCCCCAATGGGGCTCAAATCTAATCAACCTACCTGTTTAGGGACTGATTAGGACTGATCACCCAGGGGTGAGCCCGCAGCGCCATCACGCCAAACAGACTTTAAGTCACAATAGATATGGCCTGATCATGCAAGGCCAACTATTGAGGACACACTTGTTTTTATTTGTACATTACTGGTAGCAGACTGGCCACAGACGTCGCCTCACTAGAGGGCCGGCCACAGGCGTCGCCTCACTAGAGGGCCGGCCGCAGACGTCGCCTCACTAGAGGGCCGGCCGCAGACGTCGCCTCACTAGAGGGCCGGCCGCAGACGTCGCCTCATAGAGGGGCCGGCCGCAGAGGCGGCCCTCACTAGAGGGCCGCCGCAGACGGTCCAGACTCATAGAGGGCCAGGGGGCTGGGTGACAGACACGTCGCTCATGAGGGTGATGGCACTACCATGATGTACATACCAAAAACAATGGACAGTGACTGGTGTAGGATACACCGTAAACTGCCCCTGTCAATCATGAGTAGTGATATTATAACTCCCAAGAAATTCCTATCAGACTGAATAACAATGAATAAAGTGCCAAAAGTGCTACATATATGGGGAAAATCATACAGTCCTGCTATGTCTACAAGCTAGAGAATACCCATGTCGGAGGATGAGGTGTGACGCGCCTTTAGAGTGCCAGCCACGACAACGCTTATTAAAAATGCCCAGCCAGAGATGCAATCACAGATGTCATTGTCTCCTCATATCACTCACCATGTCCTATTTAGCAGGATAAACGATCGCGGCCTGTCATATTAATATAATAATAACAGTTGATTGTAACCCCTTAACGCTCTGCGCCGTAAGCTCACGGCGCAGAGGTGTAAGGGACTCAGTAGATGAAGAGCTCACGGGCGAGTCTCTTCATACAAGGGGGGTTTGCATAATGCAATACAAACCCCCACGCTAATAACGTCGGTCGGCGTGTGCTAGCACCGATCTGCGGCAATTAACCCCCCGTGCACCCCGGGGTGGGGGGCCGGGCATAAGTCGCCCGGCAGCATTTTAAAAGACGGCGGAAGCGCGGGGCGCCGCCATCATTTTTTGTCGATCGCCACGCCACCGAACGTCATCGGGGGCGGCGGCGATGGTTGCCATGGTAGCCTCGGTCGTCTTTTGACACGGGCTATCATTGCCAGCTGCCAGATTCGTTACAATGAGCCAGTGGTATTAATGAATGTGCGCAAAAAATGCCATATTATGCAATACAGAAGTATTGCAGTATATGGTAGCAGCGATTCTGCCCATCTAGGGTAATGTAACCTAGATGGTCTAAAAGATAGTGAAAAAAAAAGAAAAAAAAAGTTTAACAAAAAGAAAAAAAAAAAATTAATAAAAATAGTTAAAATTCAAATCACACCCCTTTCCTAGAACGGATATAAAAATTAATAAACAGTAAAAATCACAAAAAACATATTAGGTATCGCCGCGTACCACCAAAATGATAACGTCCGATCTATCAAACCATAGTAAGACAAAAAACGGTTTTTAAAGACGGACGGTAGGTGACACTCAGGAGGCTGGGAAGGAAACAGGGCGCCCAAATGTCCGAAATGGACTTTTACCCTGTTTAACAACAACATAAAAAAAGAAAATAAAATATGAATCAAAAATGTCGCACAGACGTCAAATGGTAGCAAGGGTGAAAAACGTCGCCTTATTTTGCAAAAAAGAATTACCCCGCACACAACTCCGTGCGCAAAGTATGAAAAGTTATTAGCGTCAGAAGCTGGCCAAAAATGTTTTTCTTTTTTGTACACATTAGTTTTTAATTTTTGAAAATGTATAAAACACAATAAAAACCCTATATAAATTTTGGTATCACCGCGATCGCACCGAACCAAGAATAAAGTAGGCGTGTTGAGTTGGATTTGCGAAAGAGATGGAAAAGTGATAGTGTTAAAACTTGGAAGCCCACAAGAACGTGACCACGTGCGTGTTTTGTTCAAGTTGTTCCACATTTGAATTTTTTTTTCGCTTTCGCAGTACACGGCATGTTAAAATAAATAACATTGCGGGAAAGTGGACAAGTGGTATAAAATGTGTGTCGCCAAAAAGAAGCCCCACCACAGGTCTCTGTGTACACGGAAAAAAGAAAAAGGAAAACGGTATGGATATTTTTTGAAGGTTGGAGAGGAAGATACGAAATGTAGAAATTAGTCCAAGAAAAACCCCTCGTCCTTAAGGGGTTATCTCCCTTTGCAGTGTGTCGTAGGCCGTTCCCCACTGCGAGTGTGCTGCGATAGAACTCGCATCACACTAGCAACGCAAGCTGCGGAGAAAACGGAACGAGACACTGAAAGCCGGCCCGCGGGACAGTGAAATCGCAGCATGTACAGTTCACTCCCGCGGTGCAGGCCCGTTCGGCGCTAGTGCGCTCCCGACCAGCTTGCGTTGCGAGGTGATGCGAGTTCATCGCCATCACACTCGCATAGCCGGGGAAGGGGCACGTACAATACCAATAAAACAGATCAGAGCCGAGAGCTCCGCATCGGATAAGACTCGTGATTAGCCCAGACAGGGACTGGGCCCCCTTTTCATGTGCAGGTGTAGAATGAAATGAAAGGTAGAAAGTCAGCGCAACGCATCACCCGGAACTCTGATACCAAAAAAATTAACCGCGTTCAGGGAGAGTTTTAGTAAGGACTCCCGGGACAGGTCAATCATGTTATATAATTTATAACCATTTCCAGGCGAGGCCGTGCGCGGTTCATGTAATAAACACGGTAGTCAAGGGAGATGGTCACTTCCGCCGACGTCAGGAGGGACACGTGGATCCAAGATGGCGGCCGTTGCGGTTAAGTGTGTGTCGGTGTTGGTCTCCGTTGGGTTGGGGTGTACTGGGGGGGGGTAATAAATTGTAGGTTGGCGGTGAAACAGGGACTTACGGTTGATTACAGCGTCGGCGAAAAGCAATGGAGGTGCGAGCGGACCGGAAAATGAGATGCGGACCTGAGATCCGGAAGTGGGGATCTATACAGACACCCCCTCTATTATTTGGGTACACCACACAGAGCCGACCATATATACAGCTCCATAGAATCTCCCACAGTTATCAATAAGACAGATCCCTCCTCGTAAATGGGGGGCGAACCCGCACATGACGTGTACAGTGACGGCAGCACCCTCCCCCGCCACATATAAGGAGCCGGCCTTATGATTTACCCTGAAACGCTCCGACCCGTGACATAGGGCCCTAGTGAGACACTCTCGAGGAGTTATTATTAGGCGTTATTGTGGTTGGGGGTTGGGGTGGGGGACAAAAGAAAACAAGGTCTCCAGTATACAAAGAACAGATGGGTGACAAGTTTCTTGCCATTATACATCCACGAACAATAGAGCTGATGTGGGAGTATCTCTGACGGCAGTGGTTCTCATACCTTTGTAATGCTGTTGACCCCCCGACAATACAGTTAACCCACGTTGCACCGAGGTCTTGACCCCAAAACATGTGCGATTGTTGCGCAGGAAAAAAAAACAATAAATCGCCGGCTCCAAAGGCCTTTAGGCGACCCCTGTGTTTGGCGTTCGACCCGATTGCCGGGGTCACGAACCCACAGGTTGAGGGAAACCATGATCTGAGGTGTGAAATGGAGTTAGTTTAATCATATGCACTTCTCGCGTACAGATTCTGGTGATCCCATCCCCTTTTTAATGCCCTAAAAGTTATATGAGGCAACCTTCTTCTGACATGAATGCCAGTTCGCGTAGCGTCTGTTTGTACAGCAGAGTTCGCCTTCTTGGTGTCGTTAAATTGAGCTTTTAGAGGCTGTGTAATGCTTTGGACTGGTGGCTATAAAATTAGGATGGACGTACCGTCACAGAACGGTGGGCTGTTGTACTGCAAAAAGAAACATGATGAATTGCAGCCTGACAGAATAGGGCAGTCTGGACTTCAATAGTTGTCACGTCTATAGTGATGCACAATATCCACAATAACTTGGACGTGGATAAGGTCAATTATATGACTTGCCAACGCAAGGTCGACGGGTTTTAGAGATACAAAGAATGATTTCCATTGGATGAGGGCTTTGCAGGGATTCGCTGTGAGTATCATACAGTGCACAGGTATTTGTGAAAATCACTGATTGGGCCATGATGGGGGGCACGTGCCACCAAGACAACATTTAAACACAAGGTATAAGAGGTGGTTTACAAAACAGAAGTCTTGCCCAAATTATTATAAGGGGCTGTCCACCTTTTACAAAAATAATTGAATGGTGTAGTTAAAGTTATAATGTTCCACACATCCTTTATGTATCGACTCGCTGTTTCTAGGACCTGATTTGGCAAAAGCTTGTTTGGATGATGCTGCATACACTTTGGTGCGCTTTATAAATAGGAAATTATTGTTAGTTAGATTTCTGGGTTGGACCGTTACTTCTATAGAAAATTTCTGTGTTTACTCTCACTGGAAAAATTGTTCCATTGGTCCGATGATGGGACCCGACAGATGCATGAAACATTAGTATTATTGAGAGTAAGGGTGGTGTCACACGTGGCGTTTTGAACCTGTGTTTAGTCATGCGTTTTCAGTCCGTTAAAAAACGAAGCCGTGTTTGTCCGGATAAAAATGGATGCGTTTAAAAAAAAAAAAGCCTGCATATTTTAACAGACTGTAAGCACATGACTTAAAATGGGTGGAAAAAGCCGACGTGAGACAACCACCACTAATAAGAATGTGGATAATAAGACTCTGCCACCTGCATGTCCACTCGCACGATGGGAGCACGACTTCTATTCCACGGGAAGAAAGACACAGGAAGCTTTTTAGAGCAGTAACAGGAAGCAGAAGCAGAGATCTAGGAAAACAGTGAGAATTGATACAATTTTCCAATATACTTTCTGTATAACTTCATACCACAATCAATATTATTATTTGTGGACAACCGTAAAGCCTTTGCAAGTTTCGGTCTTACTTTGTACTAGAGAGAACGTTAACTGTTGCAGATGCATTTTATAAGTGTCTCGCGCCAGTTTTGTTCGTGGCTCAATCTTTTGGAGCAGTGCAGGGAGGGCCAGATTCATTAAGAGACCTGGGCGCACATTCATGATCTGTTTAAGCGGCTGCAATCTCACAGGCAAAATACACAATGTGGGCTTTACTATCCTCGACATTTCTCGAAGGCAGCACTCCGGAGGGTGGTCACTTGAGAGCCGGTATCAATTAAGGCCGGTAGGGTAACTCCGTTGATGGTTACATGGACCATGGGGCGAGTCCCCACGAACCTGGGCATCCAGTTAGCATCTCGGGGACTTACAAGTTCTTCCCTTGGAGGTCGTCCCTTAGCTCCAAGGGTTTGTCGTTTAACTGACGGCAACCATTCTCTTCATGCCCATACTTATGGCAGTAGCTGCACCGTTGTCGGGGTTTCCTCTGACTCCAGGTGCTTAACGACTTCGCTTCTCTTGGGTGCTGTTTAGTCGGAGAGTCACGAGGAGTAGCTGACCGTACAGGGTTCTCTGGAGGTTTCCTCCTCATGGCTGAGACAGTCACCTCCAACTGGGTCAACCGATCGAGTATTTGCTGCAGGGTGTCCGCCAGATTAGGGACCTGTCCTGCTGAGCCAGCAACTTTCGTAGACGCAGGAGTAGATGATGCCGACTGCGTGGGATGGCAAGCCAGAGCAAATTCCTCCTCTTCCACGGATTCAGGCTCTTTCTGCGGTCCAGTAGGTGGTCGGTCTCCTAATATGTCAATGGCAATTTCCTTGAACTCAAGAAAAGAGGCCTGGGCATGCTGAGAAGAGACGATCTTTAGTTGACACCTTTGATTTCTATCAACAAGTCCATTAATAAATTGTTCCCTTAGGGTTTGATCAGAGGTTTCAGCGTCTTTGGGCTCAAGGCAGGTGATGGCCTTCCATGTCTCCTGTAGGGAGAGGGCAAAGTCTCGGAGGGACTCTTGGGGCTTCTGTCTTTTCCCGAAGAATTTCTGCTTCAACTCTGAGGCAGTACTCTTGTCAAAGGTGTTGCGTAGCCTATCAAGAATTTGGACCACATTCTGACACTGTTCTCGGGGCCAAGACTTGACTTCCCGGAGAGCGGGTCCTTTCAACTGCCCGGTTAGGATGCCCACTTTCTGTTCCTCTGTGAACGGGAGCAAGGCGAAGGTGGCTAATAACTTGTCCCTGAATTCAGGGAGAGTGTGTGATTCTCCCTCGTAGTGGGGTAACCAGGGGGCCCCCAGATAGTAGGGCATAGTCAGAGGCATCATGGTGGGAGTCCCAGGGACACTACCCGTAGCAGGACTGAAGGGACTCTCTGGAGGGCTTAACATGCTCCGGTACTCTGAGGAGGGACCGGGGGAAGGGGCTTGCTCCAGTCCCGTATCTTCGTCCTGGGCGGACATGACTGGCCTAGCTGAGGGAAGTCTGTAGGGTCAACAAAGTCCGTTGCTATGGGCGATGGCTAGAATGGGACGTGGGCGCTTTAAGACACAGTCACTATTCCCTGGGAGGTGAGCCAATAACCTAGCGTCGGAAACAATCTCTACCCCCCTTTAACTTCCCCAGCGGTACTCACTCAGGATCAGCCGCGGTGACAGGACAGCTCCGGTGCACGAAGGTCTCCGTTCCCGATGTGCGGCAGGCAGCAGGGCTCGGTGATGCTCAGCGGTGTACTCCTCCAGTCGCAGGACATGTGCACCGGAACTCCGGATGAGACGTACGCTGCTGGCAGGCTTCAGGCGCGGCCTGCGCCGAAATCCAAGATGGCCGATTAACCCTCTTCATTGCCGGCCGCACACGCTCCAGCTCCTCCTCCACGGTAGGTCGCGCCACTCGCGCAGGGGGCGGAGCCTAGTGACGACTCTGGAGTTCCCGCCAGTGAGGATTTGGCGGGCTAGAAATACTTGCTGCGCCACACGCCTCTGAGGTAAATCTTCAGGTGCGGCAGTGCCGGATGTAGCAGAGCTGGCACAGTTCTTGCAGGGATTAACCTCCTGAGTGCTGGAGCGGTGCTCGACAGCACGTGGCAGCAGTAACACAGTTTAATGCTTGGGCCTAAACCCGAATGGCAGCAGGGTTAGGCAGCACAGTCTTTTTAATAAAGGAAAGTCTTTAATGCCGTAATAAGGCACAGAAGTATCAATCCTGTTCGTGACGCCACTTGCAACATCCCCCACCGGGGCCTAACCTTTCAGGGGAGGCCTGGAGTCAGCCGGGGACCACTGTACCGGAGTGGCTGGTGGTTGCGGCCTATGCACGCTATTGTCACGGTGCTTGGTACGGGGAACCGCTCCCAATGTAATGTCCGCAGCAGTGCTGCCCCCAATGCAATGTCCCAAGAAGTGCTCCCCCCACTGCAATGTCCCCAGCAGTGCTTCCCCCCAATGCTGCAATGTCCCCAGAAGTGCTCCCCCCACTGCAATGTCCCCAGCAGTGCTTCCCTCCAATGCAATGTCCCGACCAGTGCTCCCCCCATTGCAATGTCCCTAGCAGTGCTTCCCCCAAATCAAATGTCCCCTGCAGTGCTCCCCCCAATGAAATGTTCCGAGCAGAGCCACCCACCCAATGATATGGTCAGATGTCTAATCTGAGGTCACATGCCCAGGAGCCTCTAATAGCAAACCAGTCACATTGTCTCTATTGCTTCTTGTTCACAACGTGGCCCGGATGATCATGACGATTTCTACCAAAGTGGTTTGTGACATGGATTGCCTATATCCGGTCACTAAGTATACAAATTATTAAAGTTTTGTGAAGCGACAGAAAAAGATTTTCACAATCAGATTTCATAAAAATATTTTATTAGAACTAAAGAAGAATAAGGAAATTACATTTTACAAAAATAGATTTGATCAGTATAATCAGACAAACACTACTAATACACCAATACTATATCTAGAATCTTATGTGCAATAATGAAAAATTTTTTTTCGTTAACCTTACGAATTCACATAGGGCGAGTGAATAAATAAGTCATTGTTTGTTTACAGTGGAGTTATTGGGCACATAGGGAAACTGAGAACCAACGAGTGCAGATGGCAGGCAGGGGTAAGTTAGTGCACGGCTTTTTATGTCCCGGTCAATTGCTCCCCTCACATGTAATGCCCCTAATGCAATGTCCCCCACAGGCTCCCCCATTGCAATGGTCCCCAGCAGTGTCCCCCAGTCATTGTCCGCCCACAGGCTCCGGCCCGCATGTATGGTCCTGAGCAGTGTCCCCCCAGTGCACTTCCCCACTGCGTTTTTTTTATGGCCCCCCCCATTGCAAGGCCCCAGCATCAGCACGCACCCCAATTAATTGGCAAATTCACCAGCAGTGCTCCCCCCCAATGTAATGTCCCAGCAGGTTTCCCCCATTAATGTGTCCCCCATGCAAGGTCCCCAGCAGTGCCCCCGCAACATGCATTGTCCCCAGCAGTTTCCCCCAGTTAATGTTCCCCCCATTCAATGTCACCAGCAGCGCCCCTCAAGGCAGGTGTCCCCAGCAGTGCTCCCCCCCCCAATGCAATGTGCCCCCAGAGTGTGCCCCCCACGGGCATGTCCCCCCCAGTGCTTCCCTCATGGCATGTCCCCGCAGTGCTTCCCCCATGCAGCAATGTCCCAGGAGTGCTCCCCAGGGAAGGGCCGGAGCAGAGCCACCCACCCAACAATGCACCACACAGCAGGCCATGAATCCGACACATGGAGAATAGATCTGCCAAAGATAAAGGCAGACGTCTACTGAGGTCACATGCCAGAGCCTCTCATGCAAACCTCCATTGGGGCAGATTTACTTACCCGGTGCCATTCGCGATCCACGCGCGTTTCTCTGCGCGGATTCCCGCCGATCTGCATTAAGGGAGTTCTCCTCCGCCGCCACGCAGGTGGTCTGCTGCACTGAAAGCATCGGACACGCGTAGTTCACCAGCCGGGCTGCGTGAAGTAAGTTCGAGCTCCGCGACAGCTTTTTTTTATGTGGCGTTTTTCCGATTCCGTCCGGGTTGTTTTTCGTCCACGCCCGCCCGATTTCGTCGCGTGCATGCAGCCCCCGTGCGCCACAATCCGATCGTCAATGCCGACCACATCCCGGGCAATTCAGGGGATCGCCCAATCGAAATATTCGGTAACACGTCGTGACACGCGAAATCGACCCGTAGTAAATGACCCCCATTGTCCGGATGATCATAACATTTTCTACCACCGTGGTTTAACATGGATTGCCGATCTCCGTCACAATATGCCAAATATTACATTTTGAAGCGACAGAAAGATTTCCCATCAATTTCAGAAATAAGTATTAGAACTAAAGAGAAGAAGAAAGTACGTTTTAGAATAATAGATGTGATCAGTATAAGCAGACAAACAGACTAAGTACACGCGACCAGACTAGCAGTGCCGCACAGGGTGTGCCGATGTTTCCTACCAGTGCCCTAGCTGCTCTCGCCTAACAGACGTCTCCATGGGACAACAACCCAGCCGATGCTGGTGGGCACCTGAACGCCAATCTAGGCAAAGTGTTTCCCCCTCAACTACAAGGGCTCCCCCCATTGCAATTTCCCCAGCAGTGCTTCCCTCCAATGCAATGTCCCGAGCAGTGCTTCCCCCAAATCAAATGTCCCCAGCGGTGCTCCCCCCAATGAAATGTTCCGAGCAGAGCCACCCACCCAATCAAATGTCACCAGCACAGAAGGCCATGAAATCCTACACAATGGAGAATAGATCTGCCCAAAGATAAAGTCAGACGTCTAATCTGAGGTCACATGCCCAGGAGCCTCTAATAGCAAACCAGTCACATTGGGGCAGATTTACTTACCCGATCCATTAGCGATCCAGCGGCGCGTTCTCTGCGCTGGATTCCAGCCGGGATTCATTAAGGTAGTTCCTCCGCCGTCCACCAGGTGGTGCTGCTGCGCTGAAAAGCATCGGAATACGCTGGAGTTCACCGAGCCGGGCTGAGTGAAGGTAAGTGCAAGCTCCGCGACAAATTTTTTTTTTTAATGCGGCGGTTTTTCCGAATCCGTCGGGTTTTTGTTCGGCCACGCCCCCCATTTCCGTCGCGTGCATGCCAGCCCCGATGCACCACAATCCGATCGCATGCACCAAAATCCCGGGCAATTCAGGGAAATCGGCCCAAATCGAATATTCGGGTAACACGTCGAAACGCGAATCGGACCCTATTAAATGACCCCCATTTTCCGGATGATCATGACATTTCTCCTACAGTGGTTTGTAACATGTTGCCTATATCCGGTCACAAGTATGCAATATTACATTGTGAAGCGACCAAAAAGATTTTCACAATCAGATTCATAAAATATTTTATTAGAACTAAAAAGAATAAGGAAATACATTTTATAATAATGATTTGATCAGTATAATCAGACAAACACACTACTACAAAAAAAAACTGCATAAAAACGGCCCAAAAACGGGTTCAAAACGCCACGTGTGCCGCGGGCCTAAGGAATGCATAACAACACATTTATTGATATCAATTAAATTTTTATGAAAACAATAAAAAAAACCAATCAAACATGATCTCAACGCAACAAGAAGCACTCAGGGACCCAACATTTGTCAATTTTTTCATCCCTTGTAATACTAACAATTCCTTTATTTATATAGCGCACGCAGATGATGCAGTGCTGCACAGAGTTTGCCAAATCAGTCCCTGTCCCCAATGGGGCTCACAATCTAATCAACCTACCTGTTTAGGACTGATTAGGACTGATCACCCAGGGGGTGAGCCCAGCAGCAGCCATCACGCCAAACAGACTTTATAGTCACAATAGATATGCGCTGATCATGCAAGAGTCCAACTATTTGAGACACACTTGTTTTTATTTGTACATTACTGGTACGCTCTGCGCCGTAGCTCTACGGCGCAGAGGTATAAGGGATGTATGGAGAGGGCTCACGAGCTGAGTCCTCTTCATACAAAGGTGGATGCATAATGCATAAAACCCCCACCGCTAATAACCGCGGTCGGTGCTAGCACCGATCGCGGCTATTAACCCCCCCCTGTTGCCGCTGGCAAAGTCGCCGCCATCTTTTTTTCGATCGCGAACGTCATCGGGGGGCGGCGATTGGTTGCCATGGTAGCCTCGTGTCTTCTTTTGACACGAGGCTATCTGGCATCTGCAGATTCGTTACAATGAGCCAGTGGCTCATTGTAATGCCGGCCGCAGACGTCGCCTCACTAGAGGGCCGGTGACACACGTCGCCTCATTAGGGTGATGGCACATACCATGATGTACATACCAAAACAATGTACAGTGACCTGGTGTAGGTACACCGTAACTGCCCCCTGTCAATCACTGAGTAGTGATATTATAACTCCCAAGAAATTCTCAGCCTGATCATAACAATGAATAAAGTGCCAAAAGTGCTACATATATGAGAAAATCAACAGTCCTCTATGTCTACAAAGCTAGAGAATACCCACTGTCGGAGTATGAACGTGTGACAGCGCCCTTAGAGTGCCAGCCACAGACAACGCCTTATTAAAATGCCAGCCAGAGATGCCATCACAGATGTCATTGTCTCCTCATTATCACATCACCAATGTCCTATTTTAGCAGGATAACAATCGCTGCCTCATATTAATATAATAATCACAGTTGATTTAATCTCCTTGCAGTGTCTTACACTACCAATAACAGATCAGAGCCGAGCTCGGCCACATAGACTCGTGATTAGCCCAGTCAGGACTGGGCCCCCTGTCATGTGCAGGGTGAAAGGTCAGAAAGTCAGCGCAACGCATCACCCGGAACATCTGAATACCAAAACATAACTCCGTGTCAGGAGACGTCTAGTAAGATGTACTCCCGGGAGTCACTCATGTTATAAATTTATAACCATTTCCAGGCGATGCCGGTTTCCATGGTAATAAACCACGGTAGTCAAGGGACTGGTCACTTCCGCCGACGTCAGGAGGGACACGTGGATCCAAGATGGCGGCCGTTGCGGTAAGTGTTGGTGTCGGTGTCTCCGTTGGGTTTGGGGTTTACTGGGGGGGGTAATACATGTAGGTTGGAGGTAAACAGGACTTCCCGGTTGATACAGCGTCCGGCAGAAAGCAATGGAGGTGCGAGCGGAACCGGAAATGGAGCTGAGGGACCTGAGATCCCGGAAGTGGGGATCTCTACAACCCCCCTTCTATTATTTGGGTACACCACACCAGAGCCCGACATATATACAGCTCCATATATCTCCACAGTTATCATATAAGACAGATCCCTCCTCTGTAATATTGGGGGCTGAACCCTCAATGACGTGTTACAGTGACAGCAGCACCCCTCCCCCGCCACATATAAGGAGCCACCTTACATTACTGAACGCTCCAGACCCCGACATAGGGCCAGTGCACACCTCAAGTTATTCCATAGGCTGTTATTGTGGGGGAACATAAAGAACAAGTGTCTCCATTATACAAAGAACAGAGGCAAGTGTCTCCATTATACATCCACGCCCAATAATAGCTGATGGAGTATCTGAGGCAGTGGTTCTCAACCTTTGTAATGCTGTGACCCCCGCAATACAGTTACACACGTTGCGGTGACCCCAAAACATGCGATTTGCAGTAAAAACACAATAAAATCGCGGCTCCAAAGGCTTTAGGCGACCCCTGTGTTTTGGTCGTTCGACCCCTGCCGGGGTCACGACCCACAGGTTGAGAACCACTGATCTGAGGTGTGAACTGGAGCTTAGTTTAATCATATGCACTTCTATGTTAAGGTGCTAGATGGTGTGCCTCTCCTCGTCGACCTGTAAACCCTCTGATGTTTCCAAACTCTCACCTGACCGTCCTGCCTTTGGGCAATCCAGTGATGCGGCTCAAAGGACTTCACTCCCATAATCCAATGGTTTGCCACAAAATGCCCAGGGGTTCCCCCCCCCCCTCCTTGTTCCCCCATTTCGTGCCTGTCCCCCTTCTTTGGGCCACCCACAAAGTCCTTGGCAATTTTTTCTTCTTGCCCTGTACGTATATTAATGACGACCTGTTTGGTGCTTGCTCACAGCCAAGAGCAAGAAACTGGGTGGTGTGTCTGGGGCCGTCACTCATGGATACTCGGGAACGTTGGCTCCTTTTGCAGGCCCCTTAGAAGCCTCTTCGCAGGGGAGCCGCCAGCTATCAAAACTTCGGGATTAAACTCCTGTAATAAACTGGCAATCCCCGGAAGCTTTGGATGTCCCGTCGGTGATGGGGTAGGCCAATTCGAGACAGCTTCCATCTTCTCTGGATCTGGCTCATTCCTGAGCGCTTCACCACCATGTCCCAGGTACTTGACGCTAGGATTGTAGCAGTGGCACTTTGGAGGGCTTTACCTTCACCCATGTTGGTCAGGATTGGGAAGACTTTCAGCCAATTGGGGAGGTGGGCTTCATAAGGCGTGGAGTAGATGATAATGTCCGTCCAAATATAGCAGGACGGTCGCGAATTGCGATGACCAAACATCGTCTCCATCATCCGTTTGAAGGTGTCCTGGGGGCGGTGCATAGCCAAACGGCATGTTGTGTTGAACTCGACCAAGCCCATTGGTGTTGAATACCTTCTTCTCTCGTCTTCTTGTGCCCTGGTCCACTTGCCAGTAGCCACTGTCAGTCCAGGGTAGAAGAAGTAGCAGCTGACCCTAGGGCTGCGAGGGATTCCTCGTTCGAGGCAGAGGATGGCTTACCTTGTGGGTGATATTGTGATCTTCCTATAGTCACACAGAATCGCGGGTTCCATCCTTCTCTAATCATAAACAAGGACAGCTGGGCAGCCCCATGGGCTTGACTCTCCCGGATTACGTTGGCTTCCTTCAATCTCTTGTACCATCTTCTTCACCTCTTGGGAGCGGGCTGGAGGTAATGGTCCGGTATCGTTCCTTTGATAGAGGATTAAGCCAGTAGGGATGGTGTGTTGGATCAGAGTAAGTCTGGCCCAAAATCCAGTTGGTGTTTGTCTGAAGGCCCGTGGTGACTTCATGACGACATCCAGGACACCTTGTACTTGTCTGCAGGAGTAAAATCGTCGTCTCCAATATTTAGCTCAAGCCAGCCACTGATTGCTCGGCAGGCTCTCCTTCTTTCCTCCTTGCTTCACTTCCAACTGTTGAGGCAGCAGAGAGGTTTCCACCAGTCTTCAGGATGGACACTGAAAGACAGTGGCGACGCTGATACTTTCTCAGGTCCCCTGGGGATCTCCCACATTTATATTCGAATGGTGTACTTGTCCTCTGGATACGTGACTATGCTCCTGGCTGCTAGAATGGGCAGGTCTTCAATCAGCTGGTAGAGGTTCTACTATCCGCCTGGTAGTCTGACCTTGAACGCCCCAAATGCAGGCTCGACCCCATACTAACGTCTCCTTCCATGTTGAGGCTACCTGTTTTGGGGATCCTTGTCCGGGCTCTGCAGAGTTCTCCATTGAGGCCAGCCAACTTCCATGTTGCGCCGCAAGAACCGGCATAGTCTCCTGAATTACCTTCCGGGAACCGTTGGAGCACTGGGGGTTGTCTGGGAGTCGGTGGAGAGCCTTCGCACTTCAGGGTAGCAGTTGCGGTAGGACATTGGTACCCATAACAGGGAGAAGTTACCATTTTCGGCTCGTGTCACCACCTACGCCCTGTCTGGTTAACCTCAGTGTCTCCAATGTTTGTGTGGCTCACATAGCCGCGGATTGGAACGGTTTTCCGTCTTTACCAAGAATGTTTCAAGTAAGCCTGGGAGGCCTGGACTATGATTCTCCTCTCGGCATTTCTCGAGGCAGCACTCCGGAGGGTGCACTTGAGAGCCGGTATCAATTAAGTCCCGGTAGGGAACTCATTGATGTTACATGCACCATGGGGCTAGTCCCCACGAAACCTGGGACACCATAGCAGCTCTGGACTTACAATTTCTTCCCTTGGAGGTCGTCCCTTCGCTCAATGGTTTGTCGTTACTGACGACAAATCATTCTCTTCATGCCCATATTTATGGCAGTAGCTGCACACCGCTTGCTGGGTGTCTTCTGACTCCAGGTGCTTAACGACTTCGCTTCTTTTGGGCGCTGTTTATTCGTTAGATTCACGAGGAGTAGCTGACCGTTAACGCTGGTTCGCTGGAGGTTTCCTCCTCATAGCAGAGACAGTTACTTCCAACTGGTCAACCGATCAAGGATTTGATGCAGGGTGTCCGCCAATTAGGACCGTTCCTGTTCTGCCAGTAACTTCATAGTCCCTGAGTAGTGATCTGACTGCGTGGGATGGCAAAGCGAGATCAGAATTCTTTTCTTCCATTTCTACTACGATTCAGGCTCTTTCTGCGGTCCAGGAGGTGATCGTCCTCCTAATATGTCATGGCAATTTCCTTAACTCAGGAAAGGCTGGCAGTTGAGAGAGATGATCTTTAGTTGACACCTTTGATTTCTATCCACACGGTCCATTGTATATTGTTCCCTTAAGGTTTGATCATAAGTTTCAGCGTCTTGGCTCAAGGCAGGTGATGGCCTTACCATGTCTCCTGTAGGGAGAGTGCAAAGTCTCGGGGACTCTTGGTCTTCTGTCTTTTCCCTCGAATTTCTGCTTCAACTCGGAGCGTACCTTGTCAAAGGTTTTACGTAGCCTAGTCAAGAATCTGGACCACATTCTGACACTGTTCTCGGGCAGCACTTGACTTCCCGGAGAAGCGGTTCCTTTCAAACTGCCCGATGAGGTGCCCCCTTTCTGTTCCTCTGTGAATTGATCAAGGCGAAGTGGCTACCAACTTGTCCCCTGAATTCAGGGAGAGTATGTTATTCTCCCGTCGTAGTTATGGTAACCATGGGCCCCCAGATAGTAGGGCATAGGCCATAGGCATCATTGTGGTAGTCCCAGTTACACTATCTTAGCAGGGCTTAAGTACTCTCTGGAGGACTTAACATCTCCGTACCCTGAGAAGGGACCGGGGATGGGACTTGGCCATCCCGTATCTTCGTCTGGGCGGACCCTGACTGGCCTAGCTGATGTAAGCCTGTAGGTTACACATTGTCCGTTTCTATGGATGGCTAGAATGGACGTGGGCACTTTAAGACACAGTCCTATTCCCTGGAGGTGAGCCAATAACCTGCGTCGGAAACCATCTCTACCACCTTTAACTCCTCCCCAGCTTTCCTCACTCAGGATTCATCCGCGGTGGACAGTACAGCTCGGTGAACGAAGGTCGTACGTTCCCGATGTCCGCAGCAGCAGGGCTCGGTGATGCTCAGCGGTGTTCTCCTGCAGGACACGTGGCCGGAACTCCGGAGAAGCGCACGCTGCTGCAGGCCTCAGCGCGGCCTGCGCCGAAATCCAAGATGGTCCGATTAACCCTCTGCGTGCCGGCCGCACACGCCATCCAGCTCCTCCGCCACGTGCTTCGCGCCACTCCGCGCAGGGGGCGGAGCTATGACGCCTGTTGGGGTTTCCCGCCAGTGAAATTTGGCGGGCTTGAATACTTGCTGCGGCCACACGCCTCTGAGGTAATGCTTCAGCGCAGCAGAGCCGGATGTAGCAGAGCTGACACAGTTCTTGCAGGAATTAACCTCTGAGGCTTGACTGGCGCGCGACATCACTTGGCAAGCAGTAATAGAAGTTTCAATGTAGAAACCCACAAATATTTGGGCCTACCACGGTGGCAGCAGGGTTAGCACACAGTCTTTTTTAATAAGGAAAGTCTTTAATGCCGAATAATGCACAGAAGTAATCCTGTTCGTGACGCCTACTTGCAACATCCCCCACCTGGCTAGCCCTTGAGGTAGGCTGGAGACATCCGGGCCCCGCGGTACGGGTGGCTGGCGGTATGCGGCCTAAGCACTCTCTTTCACGGTGCTTGGTATGCGGGTTAACTGAAGGCTGTCCCTAACAGCCTGGCAGGACTCCAGCAGGGTGTGTTGCAAGAAATGCATAAGGGAGATGCTGCTATAGCGGATCTCCCCTGGGCAACCCCTTAATGTCCCGAGTGTGAGTCTCTGTGATGGACAGGGTGCCGGTTGTGAAGGCAGCCGTATTAGACAGGGACCAACGGAGGACAGAAGTTGAGAAAACAACTTACCATTTCTTTATTTGTGAACCGGGGAACTACCGGCAGGAACCGCAGCAACGGGGCCCCTTTACAGTTAGATGGAGTGCTGAGATGTTAGTGGGATGGAGCCTCAGGATGATAGTTCACGCAGCCTGGCTTAAAGGGCAGGCTGGGAGGCAGCTGTGTCCGGGAAGCTTCGCTTGTCCTGTAGGGCTTCAGAGTATCAACCTATTAAAGGTATATGAATTACCCCTTTTGCCCCCCTTTTCCTCACTACACTACCTCTACAGTCGAATACTCCACTCTTCAGGCATGGGCTAGGCTCTTCCTGCTCTGGTATGGACTAACAGAGATTTCTCACTCACTCACGGATCTCTAGGATTCCACACGTAAGAATAATCAACCCGAACATTCCTGGCCAGAGGTTTTATTACCTCCCTTTGGTCAGTGGTGGCTACTCCCCAATCAAACATCTCGCTTACACGCCAGGATTAACACATATCATTGGACAACAGATCTTGCATCATACAAAATCTTAACCTCTGGCCTGCCAGGAATGCACGCACTTGCAATACCCCTATGCCTAGCAGGACCGTTAGTTTAATTGGGATACATTCAGTGGGACGTATCGCAACACTCCCTCGCCATTGCATACGCGAGGGTTTTCTATCAATGCTGAGTAACCTAGCCCTCCATAATAATGGAACACAGTTGCTGTTGCAAGTCTGTCTTGGCATTCTGGTGTTTACAGCTTCATTCACTCTGCGGTCCAAATTACACACCTCACATTTATTCTTTGGTCAGTACATTCACTCAATTTTATAGGTTTGTTAGTCTTAATATCTTTAAAACAAAAGTAATATTTTGAAAAAAATGTATATTCTTACATACTTCCCCCCTCCATGACTTTTCCGCCAATTTATTATAAGTAGGGTAAAGTAAAAAAAGTTGTGATCTAGAGATTTCCCTGTTACAATGTTCTCGGATGATATTACTGCATTTGTACTAATCGCATCGGGACACGGGATTCCTCGCATCCCATGATTTCAGGGCACATCGCTGGTTCGTGTCATTTGGTGTATATGACCTTTCTGCATATAACAAAAGGCATGGTCCCTTACTAATGCTTTTGTGCCAGTTTTTTCTGACGGACTTGCACGTTCCTTTCTAAACTGTTGCACATGTATTCAAGAAGTGTCTGATCACAAATGTATCACAAAAGTTGGTGACAGTTTTTTTTTTTTATTATTCGATTTGCTTGTTAATTATATACCCTGCAATACTGAGGGGTCCCTTATTGGTTCTGTCAACTCACCAACTAGTTGGCGTTATTCACAGGAGTCTCCCTGTAGCGTTTAATAATGATTCATTTTGCGTGTGACCTGGAATTAAAGGTCCGTTCCACACTAGCGGAGTGTGGATTTCGATGAATTTGCATCACACTCGCCAACGCATGCGCTCGGAGCCATGGCCGAACGCTGCAATCCGGGACTGAACTACATGCTAGTTCACTCCAGGTGTCAGCGTTCAGGCCGTGGATCCTAGCAGCATTCGTTGCGAGAGGATGTGAGTTCATCGCATCACAGCGCAAGTGTGGACGGCCCTAACCGGTGTGGACACGGGTGTCAGCATAAATTACAGCTAAACCGCCGTATTTCCCTATGGGCCGTTCAGTTCCAGTGATGAGAACCCAATTGTTGGCTGTGAAGCTTGGTATACACTCAACCGGCCACTTTTTAGGCTACACCATGCTATAACCGGTTGGACCACCCGGGGGGCCTTCAGAACTGCCTCAATTCTTCGTGGCATAAGATTCAACAAGCGCTGGAAGCTTCCTCAGAGATTTTGGTCATAGTGACAAGAGGGCATCACACAGTTGCCGCAGATTTGTCGCTGCACATCCATGATGCGAATCCCTTCCACTCCCGTTCCATTCCACCACATCCCAAAGATGCTCTATTGATTGAGATCTGTGACGGTGGAGGCCATTGGAGTACAGTGGCGTTCAACGATGCTCAATTGGTACCAGGGCCCCAAGAGTGCCAAGAACATATTCCTCACGACCTGACACCGACCACCCCACCAGCCTGACCTTTGATACGGCAGGATGGATCCATGCTTTCATGTGTTGAGCCAAATTCTGACTGTACCATCCGAATGTCGCAGCGAAATCGAGACTCATCAACCATGCAACTTTTCCAATCTTCTACTGGCCATTTCGATGAGCTTGTGCAAATTTGTGAGCCTCAGTTTTCCTGTTCTTATAGCTGAAGGAGTGGCCCCCGGTGTTGTCTTCTGCTGCTTAGCCTCCCATCTGCCTCAAAGTTCGACGTACTTCTTTCATAGATACTCTTCTGCCTGACCTTGGTTGGTACGGGTGGGCGATTTGTCACTGTTGCCTTTATCAGCCGAACCAGTCTTCCATCTCCTCTGACCTCTGCATCAACAAGGCATTTCTTGTCCACATCGCAGTCTTTACAAAAACGCACCGTTTTAAAATAAGTAATTGGTAAAAAAAACCGGTCAAAAACATGCGTTTTTCAAAAACGCATAACAACGGCCCAAAAACGTGTTCAAAACGCCACGGTGCCGCGGGCCTAAGAATGCATAACAACACATTTATTGATATCAATTAATTTTATGAAAACAATAAAAAAACCAATCACATGATCTCAACGCAAACAAGAAACCCCTCAGGGACCCAACCTTTGTCAATTTTTTCATCCCTTGTAAAACTACAATTCCTTTATTATATAGCGCACGCAGATGACATTGCTGACAAGAGTGGGGCCAAATCAGTCCCTGTCCCCAATGGGGCTCACAACTCTATCACTCTACCTGTTAGGACGGATTGGACTGATCACCCAGGGTGAGCCCACAGCAGCCATCACGCCAAACACTTTATAGTCACAAATAGATATGCGCTGATCATTCCCATAGTTCCCCTATTTGAGACACACTTGTTTTTAGTTTGTACATTCTGGTTTTCAGACTGGCCCATAACTCGCCTCATTAGAGGGCCGGCCACAGACGTCCGCCTCACTAGAGGTCCCGGCCGCAGACGTCGCCTCATAAGGGCCGTCCGCAACGTCGCCTCACGAGAGGCCGGCCCAGACGTCTCCTCAATATAGGCCGGCCGCAGACGTCGCCTCACTAGAGGGCCGCCGCAGACGTCGCCGTCACTAGAGGGCCGGTGGACACACGTCGCCTCTGTAGGGTGATGCACATCACCCATGATGTCCATACCAAAACAATGTACTTGACCTGGTGTAGGGTACACCGAACTGCCCCTGTCAATCACTGGAGTAAAAAAAAGTGATCTTATAAATCCGCAAGAAATTCTCACCTGATCATAACAATGAATAAATTGCCAAAAGTGCGACAATATGATAACATCACAGTCCTCGATGTCTTCTACAAAAGCTAGAGAATAACCCTGTCGGGTATGAACGTTGGCCAGCGGCCCTTAGATTGCCAGCACAGACAACCGCCTTATTAAAATTCCCAGCACAGAGAATGCCTCACAGATGTCATTGTCTCCGCATTATCATTCACCATGTCCTATTTTTAGAAGATAACAATCGCTGCCTCAATATTAATATAAGAAATCACAGTTGATTTACCCCTTAACGCTCTGCGCCGTAGATCGACGGCGCAGAGTTAAGGGATGTATGAGAGGTGCTCACAGTCTAGTCCTCTTCATAAAAGTGGGGGTTTTTGCATAATGCATAAAACCCCCACCGCTAATCAACCGCGGTCCGGTGGCTTCACCGATCGCGCTATTAACCCCCCCCCCTTTGCCGCCGGCATTCGCCGGCAGCATTTAAAGACGGCGGCCGCGGGCGCCGCATCTTTTTTTCGATCGCCACTCCCCCGAACGTCATCGGGGGCGGCGATCGTCTTCCATGGTAGCCTCGTGTCCTTCTTTTGACACGAGGCTATCTTGCAGCTGCAGATTCGTACGATTAGCCATGTGGCTCATTGTACTGAGGTGCTCAAAATGCCAGATTTGCAATACCGAAGTTTCATTATATGGTAGCACAGCGAGCTGACCATCTAGGGTTAATGTACCCTAATGGTCTAAAAGATATGAAAAGAAAAGAAAAAAAAGTTTAAAAAAAGAAAAAAATTAGATAAAATATTAAAAAGTTCAAATCACCCCCGTTCCCTAGAACGGATATTAAACATAATAACAATCAAAATCACAACAATTGGTTATCGCCGCGTCCCACAAATCCCGTCTATTCAAAATATAAAAAACGGTTTACCGAACGCGTGGACCTCCGAGGCGGAAATGGCGCCAAATGCGAAATGCGACTTTACAAACCTTTTTTACATAACATAAAAAAAGGAAATAAAAAATGAATTCGAAAATGTCGCCAGACGTCAAATGGTCATCAAATGAAAATTCGCCAGTATTTGCAAAAACATTCCCCCTCACACAATCCGTGCGCCAAAGTAAGAAAAGTTATTAGCGCAGAAGATGGCAAAAAATGTTTTTTTCCTTTTTTGTACGCATTCGTTTAATTTTTGAAATGTATTAAAACACATAAAACTATAGAAATTTGGTATCACCGTCGTATCGCACCGAACCAAAGATAAAGTAGGCCGTGTTATTTGGAGCGAAGAGGGGAAAGTCGTAAAAACCTGAGCACCAGAACGTGACTCACGTGCCGGTTTTTTTTCAAATTTTTCCAATTTGAATTTTTTTCAGCTTCGCAGTACCCACTGCATGTTAAATAAATAACATTACGGGAAGTAAAATTTGTTTACCGCACAAAATAAGCCCTCACCCAGGTCTGTACACGGAAAAATGAAAAAGTTATGGATTTTGAAGTTGGAGAGCGAGAAATTAGCCAAAAAAAACCCCCGTCCTTAAGGGGTTTTATCCCCTTCGCAGTGTCTTATGAGGGGGCCCGTTCCACTTGCGAGTGTGATTGCGATAACTCCATCACACTCGCAACGCAAGCTGCCGGGAACGCACGCTACGCTGCACCTCTGGAGTGAAACTCAGCTGGTCAGTTTCACCCCGCGGTGCGGACGTTCGGGCTGTGCGGTTTTCCCGACAGCTTGCGTTGCGAGTGTTGATGCGATTTCTCGCACAAAAGAAAAAAAAAGGATCCACTCAGTGGGGAAGGGTCCCTTATTACACTCCAATAACAGATCCATCCGAGCTCCGCCAGATAGACTCGTGATAGCCCAACAGGACTGGCCCCCTTCAGGTGCAGGTAAGGTCAGAAAAGTCAGCGCAACGCATCACCCGGAACATCTGAAACCAAAACATAACTCCGTGTCATTAGACGTTCTAGTAAGATGTACTCCCGGAGTCACTCATGTTATAAATTTATAAGCCATTCCCGCGATGCCGTTTTCCATGGTAATAACCCCGGTAGTCAAGGGAACTGGTCACTCTCCGCCGACGTCCAGGATGGACCGTGGGATCCAAGATGGCGGCCGTTGCTGTACGTGTTTGGTTCGTTTGCTCCTTTGTGTTTGTGGTGTTTACTGGGGGGGTAATAAATGTAGTTGTCGGTAACGGACTTCCCGGTTGATACAGCGTCCGGTCAGAAATCAATGGAGGTTCGAGCCGGACCGAAATGGAGCTGAGGGACCTGAATCCCGGAAGTGGGGATCTCTACAACCCCCCTTCTATTATTTGGGTACACCACACCAGAGCCCGACTATATACAGCTCCATATATCTCCACAGTTATCAAATATAAGACGACCCCTCCTCTTTAAGATTGGGGGCTGAACCTCCATGACGTGTTACAAGTAACAGCAGCATCACCCTCCCCCGCCACATATAAGGGCCACCTTACTTACTGAACGCTCAGACCCCGACCTATTGCCAGTGCACACCTCAAGTTATTCCATAGGCGTGTATTGGTTTGCACATAAAGAACAAGTGTCCTCCATTATACAATAACAGAGCAAGGGTCTCCATTATAATCCCGCCCAATAATAGCTGATGGAGTATCTGCCGGCATTGGTTTCTCAACCTTTGTAATGCTTGACCACCTCCTACAGTTACACACGGTGCGGTGACCAAACCTGCGATGCAGTAAAACACAATAACATCGCGGCTCCAAAGGGCGTTAGGCGACCCCGTGTTTTGGGTCGTTCGACCCTGCCGGGGGTCACACCCACAGTTGAGAACCACGGATCTGAGGGGGCGGACTGATGGTAACGCATAGCACTTCGATGTTCCGATCTGGTATCCTCCCCTTTAATGCCCTAGTTATATGAGGCAACCTTCTTCTGACATGACAGCCTGATGCCTGTAGCGTCTGTTGTACAAGAGTCGCCTTCTTGGTGTGTTAATTGAGCTTTTAGAGGCTGTAATGCTTCTGGATTGTGGGCTATAAAATTTAGATGGAGTACATTTCCAGAGGTGGTGTACTGCAAATAGAACATGTGATTGCAGCCTGACAGATCTGGGCAGTCTGTGCTTCACTAGTTTGTCACGTCTCTAGTGATGCAATTCACATAACTCTGGACGTGATAGGTCATTATATGACGTGCCACGCAGGTCGAAGTTAGAGTAACAAAGATGATTTTTCCATGAGGGAGGGCTTTTTCAGGGATTCGCTTTGGATTTCATCACCAGGCACGGTCTTTGAAATCACTGATCTGGTCCATGATGGGGGGCACGTGCACCAGCAACATTTAAACACAGGTATAAGAGGTGGTTTACAAACAAACTCTTGCCCACATTTATTAAAGGGGCTGTCCACTTTTAACAAATAATTGATATTGTGTAAGTAAAAGTTATAATTTTCCAACTACTTTTCTTTATTCCTCGCGGTTTCTAGGACTTTTTGCAGCTCTGTTTTGTTCGCAATAATCTGTGTGCGCTATATAAATAGGAATTATTATTAATTAGATTTCTGCTTGCTGTCCTTCTATAGAAATTTTCTGTGTTTACTCTCACTGGATAGAAATCTGTCCATGGTCCTGTGTGACACGCGATGCATGAACTTAGTCATTATTGAGAGTAAGGTGGGTCACGACTTGCGTTTTGAACCCTGGGTTAGTTCATGCTTTCATCCGTTAAAAAAACGAAGCCGTGTTTTTGTCCGGATAAAAATGGTGCTTTTAAAAAAAAAAAAGCCTGCATAGTTGAACAACTGTCACACATGACTTAAAATGGGTTCAAAAAGCCACGTGTGACACCACCCTAATAAGAACTGTTGGATAATAACTGACTCATGCACCTGCATGTCCATCTCGCCACCATGGACAGATTTCTATCCACTGGAAGAAAACACAGAAGCTTTTTATGTCAGAACACAGCAGAATCAGAAAACAGTGACTAATTGATACAATTTTCCAATATACTTTCTTTACTTTTTCATTACACAATCAATATGCATTATTTGTGACAACCCCTTTACAGCCTTTGTGCCAAGTTTTCGTCTGCTGACCTTGTACTAGAGAGAAACGTTTAAACTCTTCAGATGCATTTATAAGTGTCGGGCGCAGTTTTTGGTGTCGTGGCTTCACTCTTTTTGGAGCAGTGCAGTGGAGTGGCCAGATTCATTAATACCGGCGCCTACATTTCCGGACGTTTCACCCGCTGCACTCTCTACAGGCAATACACAATGTGTGCCTACTATGTAAGAAGAGGCTCTGCCGTTGCTGGTTGTACACGTTATGTTCTGCATCATCTGAGGCCTGTATAACATGGTTCCCTAA
>CM033646.1:61499458-61523694 GCA_019512145.1 Engystomops pustulosus
GAGTTGAGGTGTGTATTATGATGAATCGCAGCAGTTGTGCATAGGAGCAGTATTACAGTAGTTAAGCTCTTGGGTGTAGCGTGCAGTATTGGGTCCCTTTCTCTCAAGCATTTTATATTGAATTGCGCTCGGTCTGAACTCTGACACACATATTGTCTTTTTTAGTTATCAGTTATTTTCTTTTTTTTTTTTTCCCACTGACTACTGCATAACACAGCATGTCCGACTTCGATGTCCAGTGAAGTTGAGTTTATGGTAGAGTAATGTTGTAAAGCTGCTGTCATCTTTCTGCTGACTCGCAGTAGGTGAAGTGTGTTACAGATTGAAGAGTAGATCAATTTTAGTTTATCAACTTTTCAGTTTATGGATGGGTTAAAGGGGAACATACTATATTCTGTCTGTGAGAAACCAATGCATTTCTGACCTTGTCTCATGCATTAACCTCCTTAATTTTTACCCTCATGACCTTCCTAAATGTTTGTGCTTACATACAAGTCCCATTAAATGGTTTGTGTAAGTGCCTACTGCAGCATTGATGACTTTATATTATGTACTGCAGCATTGATGACTTTATATTATGTATGAGTCCATGTTGTAGGGTGTAGAATTTGTAGACTAAGAATGTTCATTCCTGATACCTGGCTCATGGAAAGGTGCTAGTGGCCCAACAAACAAGGAAAATGTTTACTTTTTGTATGGGGTAATGAGTCTTAAGGTGCTAGATGGTGTGCCTCTCCTCGTCGACCTGTAAACCCTCTGATGTTTCCAAACTCTCACCTGACCGTCCTGCCTTTGGGCAATCCAGTGATGCGGCTCAAAGGACTTCACTCCCATAATCCAATGGTTTGCCACAAAATGCCCAGGGGTTCCCCCCCCCCCTCCTTGTTCCCCCATTTCGTGCCTGTCCCCCTTCTTTGGGCCACCCACAAAGTCCTTGGCAATTTTTTCTTCTTGCCCTGTACGTATATTAATGACGACCTGTTTGGTGCTTGCTCACAGCCAAGAGCAAGAAACTGGGTGGTGTGTCTGGGGCCGTCACTCATGGATACTCGGGAACGTTGGCTCCTTTTGCAGGCCCCTTAGAAGCCTCTTCGCAGGGGAGCCGCCAGCTATCAAAACTTCGGGATTAAACTCCTGTAATAAACTGGCAATCCCCGGAAGCTTTGGATGTCCCGTCGGTGATGGGGTAGGCCAATTCGAGACAGCTTCCATCTTCTCTGGATCTGGCTCATTCCTGAGCGCTTCACCACCATGTCCCAGGTACTTGACGCTAGGATTGTAGCAGTGGCACTTTGGAGGGCTTTACCTTCACCCATGTTGGTCAGGATTGGGAAGACTTTCAGCCAATTGGGGAGGTGGGCTTCATAAGGCGTGGAGTAGATGATAATGTCCGTCCAAATATAGCAGGACGGTCGCGAATTGCGATGACCAAACATCGTCTCCATCATCCGTTTGAAGGTGTCCTGGGGGCGGTGCATAGCCAAACGGCATGTTGTGTTGAACTCGACCAAGCCCATTGGTGTTGAATACCTTCTTCTCTCGTCTTCTTGTGCCCTGGTCCACTTGCCAGTAGCCACTGTCAGTCCAGGGTAGAAGAAGTAGCAGCTGACCCTAGGGCTGCGAGGGATTCCTCGTTCGAGGCAGAGGATGGCTTACCTTGTGGGTGATATTGTGATCTTCCTATAGTCACACAGAATCGCGGGTTCCATCCTTCTCTAATCATAAACAAGGACAGCTGGGCAGCCCCATGGGCTTGACTCTCCCGGATTACGTTGGCTTCCTTCAATCTCTTGTACCATCTTCTTCACCTCTTGGGAGCGGGCTGGAGGTAATGGTCCGGTATCGTTCCTTTGATAGAGGATTAAGCCAGTAGGGATGGTGTGTTGGATCAGAGTAAGTCTGGCCCAAAATCCAGTTGGTGTTTGTCTGAAGGCCCGTGGTGACTTCATGACGACATCCAGGACACCTTGTACTTGTCTGCAGGAGTAAAATCGTCGTCTCCAATATTTAGCTCAAGCCAGCCACTGATTGCTCGGCAGGCTCTCCTTCTTTCCTCCTTGCTTCACTTCCAACTGTTGAGGCAGCAGAGAGGTTTCCACCAGTCTTCAGGATGGACACTGAAAGACAGTGGCGACGCTGATACTTTCTCAGGTCCCCTGGGGATCTCCCACATTTATATTCGAATGGTGTACTTGTCCTCTGGATACGTGACTATGCTCCTGGCTGCTAGAATGGGCAGGTCTTCAATCAGCTGGTAGAGGTTCTACTATCCGCCTGGTAGTCTGACCTTGAACGCCCCAAATGCAGGCTCGACCCCATACTAACGTCTCCTTCCATGTTGAGGCTACCTGTTTTGGGGATCCTTGTCCGGGCTCTGCAGAGTTCTCCATTGAGGCCAGCCAACTTCCATGTTGCGCCGCAAGAACCGGCATAGTCTCCTGAATTACCTTCCGGGAACCGTTGGAGCACTGGGGGTTGTCTGGGAGTCGGTGGAGAGCCTTCGCACTTCAGGGTAGCAGTTGCGGTAGGACATTGGTACCCATAACAGGGAGAAGTTACCATTTTCGGCTCGTGTCACCACCTACGCCCTGTCTGGTTAACCTCAGTGTCTCCAATGTTTGTGTGGCTCACATAGCCGCGGATTGGAACGGTTTTCCGTCTTTACCAAGAATGTTTCAAGTAAGCCTGGGAGGCCTGGACTATGATTCTCCTCTCGGCATTTCTCGAGGCAGCACTCCGGAGGGTGCACTTGAGAGCCGGTATCAATTAAGTCCCGGTAGGGAACTCATTGATGTTACATGCACCATGGGGCTAGTCCCCACGAAACCTGGGACACCATAGCAGCTCTGGACTTACAATTTCTTCCCTTGGAGGTCGTCCCTTCGCTCAATGGTTTGTCGTTACTGACGACAAATCATTCTCTTCATGCCCATATTTATGGCAGTAGCTGCACACCGCTTGCTGGGTGTCTTCTGACTCCAGGTGCTTAACGACTTCGCTTCTTTTGGGCGCTGTTTATTCGTTAGATTCACGAGGAGTAGCTGACCGTTAACGCTGGTTCGCTGGAGGTTTCCTCCTCATAGCAGAGACAGTTACTTCCAACTGGTCAACCGATCAAGGATTTGATGCAGGGTGTCCGCCAATTAGGACCGTTCCTGTTCTGCCAGTAACTTCATAGTCCCTGAGTAGTGATCTGACTGCGTGGGATGGCAAAGCGAGATCAGAATTCTTTTCTTCCATTTCTACTACGATTCAGGCTCTTTCTGCGGTCCAGGAGGTGATCGTCCTCCTAATATGTCATGGCAATTTCCTTAACTCAGGAAAGGCTGGCAGTTGAGAGAGATGATCTTTAGTTGACACCTTTGATTTCTATCCACACGGTCCATTGTATATTGTTCCCTTAAGGTTTGATCATAAGTTTCAGCGTCTTGGCTCAAGGCAGGTGATGGCCTTACCATGTCTCCTGTAGGGAGAGTGCAAAGTCTCGGGGACTCTTGGTCTTCTGTCTTTTCCCTCGAATTTCTGCTTCAACTCGGAGCGTACCTTGTCAAAGGTTTTACGTAGCCTAGTCAAGAATCTGGACCACATTCTGACACTGTTCTCGGGCAGCACTTGACTTCCCGGAGAAGCGGTTCCTTTCAAACTGCCCGATGAGGTGCCCCCTTTCTGTTCCTCTGTGAATTGATCAAGGCGAAGTGGCTACCAACTTGTCCCCTGAATTCAGGGAGAGTATGTTATTCTCCCGTCGTAGTTATGGTAACCATGGGCCCCCAGATAGTAGGGCATAGGCCATAGGCATCATTGTGGTAGTCCCAGTTACACTATCTTAGCAGGGCTTAAGTACTCTCTGGAGGACTTAACATCTCCGTACCCTGAGAAGGGACCGGGGATGGGACTTGGCCATCCCGTATCTTCGTCTGGGCGGACCCTGACTGGCCTAGCTGATGTAAGCCTGTAGGTTACACATTGTCCGTTTCTATGGATGGCTAGAATGGACGTGGGCACTTTAAGACACAGTCCTATTCCCTGGAGGTGAGCCAATAACCTGCGTCGGAAACCATCTCTACCACCTTTAACTCCTCCCCAGCTTTCCTCACTCAGGATTCATCCGCGGTGGACAGTACAGCTCGGTGAACGAAGGTCGTACGTTCCCGATGTCCGCAGCAGCAGGGCTCGGTGATGCTCAGCGGTGTTCTCCTGCAGGACACGTGGCCGGAACTCCGGAGAAGCGCACGCTGCTGCAGGCCTCAGCGCGGCCTGCGCCGAAATCCAAGATGGTCCGATTAACCCTCTGCGTGCCGGCCGCACACGCCATCCAGCTCCTCCGCCACGTGCTTCGCGCCACTCCGCGCAGGGGGCGGAGCTATGACGCCTGTTGGGGTTTCCCGCCAGTGAAATTTGGCGGGCTTGAATACTTGCTGCGGCCACACGCCTCTGAGGTAATGCTTCAGCGCAGCAGAGCCGGATGTAGCAGAGCTGACACAGTTCTTGCAGGAATTAACCTCTGAGGCTTGACTGGCGCGCGACATCACTTGGCAAGCAGTAATAGAAGTTTCAATGTAGAAACCCACAAATATTTGGGCCTACCACGGTGGCAGCAGGGTTAGCACACAGTCTTTTTTAATAAGGAAAGTCTTTAATGCCGAATAATGCACAGAAGTAATCCTGTTCGTGACGCCTACTTGCAACATCCCCCACCTGGCTAGCCCTTGAGGTAGGCTGGAGACATCCGGGCCCCGCGGTACGGGTGGCTGGCGGTATGCGGCCTAAGCACTCTCTTTCACGGTGCTTGGTATGCGGGTTAACTGAAGGCTGTCCCTAACAGCCTGGCAGGACTCCAGCAGGGTGTGTTGCAAGAAATGCATAAGGGAGATGCTGCTATAGCGGATCTCCCCTGGGCAACCCCTTAATGTCCCGAGTGTGAGTCTCTGTGATGGACAGGGTGCCGGTTGTGAAGGCAGCCGTATTAGACAGGGACCAACGGAGGACAGAAGTTGAGAAAACAACTTACCATTTCTTTATTTGTGAACCGGGGAACTACCGGCAGGAACCGCAGCAACGGGGCCCCTTTACAGTTAGATGGAGTGCTGAGATGTTAGTGGGATGGAGCCTCAGGATGATAGTTCACGCAGCCTGGCTTAAAGGGCAGGCTGGGAGGCAGCTGTGTCCGGGAAGCTTCGCTTGTCCTGTAGGGCTTCAGAGTATCAACCTATTAAAGGTATATGAATTACCCCTTTTGCCCCCCTTTTCCTCACTACACTACCTCTACAGTCGAATACTCCACTCTTCAGGCATGGGCTAGGCTCTTCCTGCTCTGGTATGGACTAACAGAGATTTCTCACTCACTCACGGATCTCTAGGATTCCACACGTAAGAATAATCAACCCGAACATTCCTGGCCAGAGGTTTTATTACCTCCCTTTGGTCAGTGGTGGCTACTCCCCAATCAAACATCTCGCTTACACGCCAGGATTAACACATATCATTGGACAACAGATCTTGCATCATACAAAATCTTAACCTCTGGCCTGCCAGGAATGCACGCACTTGCAATACCCCTATGCCTAGCAGGACCGTTAGTTTAATTGGGATACATTCAGTGGGACGTATCGCAACACTCCCTCGCCATTGCATACGCGAGGGTTTTCTATCAATGCTGAGTAACCTAGCCCTCCATAATAATGGAACACAGTTGCTGTTGCAAGTCTGTCTTGGCATTCTGGTGTTTACAGCTTCATTCACTCTGCGGTCCAAATTACACACCTCACATTTATTCTTTGGTCAGTACATTCACTCAATTTTATAGGTTTGTTAGTCTTAATATCTTTAAAACAAAAGTAATATTTTGAAAAAAATGTATATTCTTACATACTTCCCCCCTCCATGACTTTTCCGCCAATTTATTATAAGTAGGGTAAAGTAAAAAAAGTTGTGATCTAGAGATTTCCCTGTTACAATGTTCTCGGATGATATTACTGCATTTGTACTAATCGCATCGGGACACGGGATTCCTCGCATCCCATGATTTCAGGGCACATCGCTGGTTCGTGTCATTTGGTGTATATGACCTTTCTGCATATAACAAAAGGCATGGTCCCTTACTAATGCTTTTGTGCCAGTTTTTTCTGACGGACTTGCACGTTCCTTTCTAAACTGTTGCACATGTATTCAAGAAGTGTCTGATCACAAATGTATCACAAAAGTTGGTGACAGTTTTTTTTTTTTATTATTCGATTTGCTTGTTAATTATATACCCTGCAATACTGAGGGGTCCCTTATTGGTTCTGTCAACTCACCAACTAGTTGGCGTTATTCACAGGAGTCTCCCTGTAGCGTTTAATAATGATTCATTTTGCGTGTGACCTGGAATTAAAGGTCCGTTCCACACTAGCGGAGTGTGGATTTCGATGAATTTGCATCACACTCGCCAACGCATGCGCTCGGAGCCATGGCCGAACGCTGCAATCCGGGACTGAACTACATGCTAGTTCACTCCAGGTGTCAGCGTTCAGGCCGTGGATCCTAGCAGCATTCGTTGCGAGAGGATGTGAGTTCATCGCATCACAGCGCAAGTGTGGACGGCCCTAACCGGTGTGGACACGGGTGTCAGCATAAATTACAGCTAAACCGCCGTATTTCCCTATGGGCCGTTCAGTTCCAGTGATGAGAACCCAATTGTTGGCTGTGAAGCTTGGTATACACTCAACCGGCCACTTTTTAGGCTACACCATGCTATAACCGGTTGGACCACCCGGGGGGCCTTCAGAACTGCCTCAATTCTTCGTGGCATAAGATTCAACAAGCGCTGGAAGCTTCCTCAGAGATTTTGGTCATAGTGACAAGAGGGCATCACACAGTTGCCGCAGATTTGTCGCTGCACATCCATGATGCGAATCCCTTCCACTCCCGTTCCATTCCACCACATCCCAAAGATGCTCTATTGATTGAGATCTGTGACGGTGGAGGCCATTGGAGTACAGTGGCGTTCAACGATGCTCAATTGGTACCAGGGCCCCAAGAGTGCCAAGAACATATTCCTCACGACCTGACACCGACCACCCCACCAGCCTGACCTTTGATACGGCAGGATGGATCCATGCTTTCATGTGTTGAGCCAAATTCTGACTGTACCATCCGAATGTCGCAGCGAAATCGAGACTCATCAACCATGCAACTTTTCCAATCTTCTACTGGCCATTTCGATGAGCTTGTGCAAATTTGTGAGCCTCAGTTTTCCTGTTCTTATAGCTGAAGGAGTGGCCCCCGGTGTTGTCTTCTGCTGCTTAGCCTCCCATCTGCCTCAAAGTTCGACGTACTTCTTTCATAGATACTCTTCTGCCTGACCTTGGTTGGTACGGGTGGGCGATTTGTCACTGTTGCCTTTATCAGCCGAACCAGTCTTCCATCTCCTCTGACCTCTGCATCAACAAGGCATTTCTTGTCCACATCGCAGTCTTTACAAAAACGCACCGTTTTAAAATAAGTAATTGGTAAAAAAAACCGGTCAAAAACATGCGTTTTTCAAAAACGCATAACAACGGCCCAAAAACGTGTTCAAAACGCCACGGTGCCGCGGGCCTAAGAATGCATAACAACACATTTATTGATATCAATTAATTTTATGAAAACAATAAAAAAACCAATCACATGATCTCAACGCAAACAAGAAACCCCTCAGGGACCCAACCTTTGTCAATTTTTTCATCCCTTGTAAAACTACAATTCCTTTATTATATAGCGCACGCAGATGACATTGCTGACAAGAGTGGGGCCAAATCAGTCCCTGTCCCCAATGGGGCTCACAACTCTATCACTCTACCTGTTAGGACGGATTGGACTGATCACCCAGGGTGAGCCCACAGCAGCCATCACGCCAAACACTTTATAGTCACAAATAGATATGCGCTGATCATTCCCATAGTTCCCCTATTTGAGACACACTTGTTTTTAGTTTGTACATTCTGGTTTTCAGACTGGCCCATAACTCGCCTCATTAGAGGGCCGGCCACAGACGTCGCCTCACTAGAGGGTCCGGCCGCAGACGTCGCCTCATACAGGGCGATCGACAACGTCGCCTCATGAGAGGCGGCGCCAGACGTCCCCTCAATAGAGGTTCGGCCGCAGACGTCGCCTCATAGAGGGACGGCCGCGAAGTAGCGTCCCTGAGGCCGAGAGTAGCCTCACTAGAGGCGGTGGGACACACGTCGCCCCTCAGTAGGGTGATGGCACATACACCATGATTAGTCCATACCAAAACAATGTTTAACTTGACCTGGTGTAGGGTACACCGAAATGCCCCCTTTGTTCAATCACTGGAGTAAAAAAAGTGACTACTTATAACTCAGAAGAAATCTCCAGCCTGATCATAACAATAGAATAAATTGCCAAAGTGCTACATCTATAGATAACATCACAGTCCTCTATGTCTACAAAAGCTAGAGGCAACCATACACCCTGTCGGCGTATGAATCGTGGACCAGCGCCTTAGGATTGCAGCACAGACAACCCCTTATTAAAATGTCCCAGCCAGAGAATGCACTCATCAGATGTCATTGTCTCCGCATATAATACATTCACGGTCCTATTTTAGCAGTAACCATCGCCTGCCTCAATATTAATATAATAATCACAGTTGATTTACCCCTTAACGCTCTGCGCCGTAGTATCGACGAGCGCAGAGGTAGGGATGTATGAAGAGGGCTCACGGTCTAGTCCTCTTCATACAAGGTGGGGGTTTTTGCATAATGAAAAAACCACCCACCGCTAATAACCGCGGTCCGGTGCTGCAACCTGATAGCGGCTATTAACCCCCCGCTTGCCGCCGGCAAATTCGCACGGCAGCATTTAAAAGACGGCGGCGTGCGGGGCGTCCGCATCTTTTTTTCGATCCCACCGCCTACGAACGTCATCGTGGGTGCGTCGCGATCGTTTGCCATGTCAGCCTCGTGTACTTCTTTGACACGAGGCTATCTTCGCTGCAGATTCGTACAGATGCTGCCAGTGGCTCCATTGTAATGAGGTGCTCAAAAATGCCAGATTTGCCAATAGAAGTTCTTGCAGTTATATCGGTAGCACAGACGATTTTGACCATACTAGGGTAATTACCCAAGGTCTAAAAGATAAAATAGAAAAAAAAAAAAAAAAGATTTAAAAAAAGAAAAAAATTAATAAAATATTAAAAAGTTCAATCACCCCTGTTCCCCTAGAACGGATCTGATATAAAAACATAAGTAAAATCACAACAAGAATGCAGCACCGAGTCACGATAAAGGTGGTGTTAACCTGTGTTTGTCTGCATCGACGCTCTTCGCACTTTTAACATCCCGTCTTCACAAATACTAAAAAACGGTTTACACGAACGCGGTGACCTCCGAGGGGAGGAAATGGCGCCCAAATGTCCGAAATGCGACTTTCCAACCTTTTTTAATAACATAAAAAAAGAAATAAAATGAATCGAAAATGTCGCCAGACGTCAACACTGGTATCAATGAAAATCGCCAGTATTTGCAAAAAATTACCCCTCACACCAATCCTGCGCCAAAGTTTTTCAAGAAAAGTTATTAGCGTCAGAAGATGGCAAATGTTTTTTTCCTTTTTGACCGCATTCGTTAATGTTTGAAAGTGTATTAAAACACATAAAACGATATAGATTATGTATCACCGCGTATCGCACCGAACCAAAGAATAAACGTTAGGCCGTGTTATTTGGAGCGCAAGAGGGGAAAGTCGTAAAAACCTGAGCCACACAGAACGTGACTCACGTGCTTCTTTGTTTTTTTTTCAATTTTCCAATTTGGAATTTTTTTCAGTCTCGCAGAGTACCCACGGCATGTTAAAATCAATACACATTACGGGGAAAGCAAAAATTGTGTTTCGACAAAATAAGCCCACAGGTCGTACAACGGAAAAAAATGAAAAAAGTTAGGAATTTTGAAGTTGTGATGGAGAGCGAGAAATTAGCCAAAAAAACCCCCGTCCTTAAGGGGTTATATCTCCCTTCGCAGTGTCTTAGGGCCGTTCCCCACTTGCGAGTGTCTGATTGCGATGAACTCCATCACACTCGCACGCAAGCTGCGGGAACGCAGTGAACGCTGCACCAGGGTTGAGTGAAACTCAGCTGTAAGTTTCACCCCGCGCGTGCAGGACGTTCGGGCTTTGTGCGTTTTCCGACAGCTTGCGTTGCGAGTGTTGATGCAGATTCTCGCATCACACAAAAAAAGTCCACTCAGTGGGGACGGGGTCCTTATTACACTCCAAGAACAGATCCACCGGCTCGCCAGATAGAATCCGTGATAGCCCGAACAGGGGACATGGCCCGTCATGTGCAGGGTAAAGGTCAGAAAGTCAGCGCAACGCATCACCCGGAACATCATGACAACCAAAACATAACTACCGTTTTGTCATGTAGACGTCTAGTAAGATGTACTCCGGAGTCAATCAATGTTATAAATTTATCAAGCCAGTTCAGCCGCGAGTGCCGGTTTTCCATGGTAATAAACCACCGGTAGGCAAGGGACTGGTCACTTCCGCCGACGTCAGGAAGGACCGTGGATCCAAGATGGCCGGCACGTTGCGTAACGTGTTGAGCTGTCGAGTTTCTCCGTGTTGGTTTGGGTGTTACTGGGGGGGTATAAATGTAGGTTGGGTAACAGGACTGCCCGGTGATACAGCGTTCCGGTCAGAAACAATGGAGGTGCGAGCGCAGACCGAAAATGCGAGCTGAGGGACCTGAGATCCCGGAAGTGGGGATCTCTACAACCCACCCTTCTATTATTGGGTACACCAACACCAGAGCCCGACTATTATTACAGCTACCATATATCTCCACAGTTATCAATATAGACGTACCCTCCTCTTAAGATTGGGGGCTGAACCTCCAAGACGTGTTACAAGTACAGTCAGCACCCCTCCCCCGCCACATATAACGGGCCACCTTACTTAACTGAACGCTCAGACCCCGACATTGCCAAGTGAACACCTCAGTTATTCCATAGGTGTATTCGAGTGCGGGACATAAAGAACAAGTGTCTCCATTATACAAAACAGAGGCAAGTGTCTCCATTATACATCCACGCCAATAAATAAGCTGAATGGAAGTATCTGGGCATGGTTTCTCAACCTTTGTAATGCGGGACCCCTGCTACAGTTACACACGTGGGGTGACCCAACAGCATGCGTGCACGTAAAACACAATAAATCGCGGCTCCAAAGGGCGTTAGGCGACCCCGTGTTTTGGTCGTTCGACCCTGCCGGGGGTCACACCCACAGTTTTGGAACCATCGGATCTGAGGGTGGAACTGGAGCTGTATGTAACATAGCACTCTCGATTGTTTCACGATCTGGTATCCTCCCCTTTAATGCCCTGATTATATGCAGGAACTCTGCTTCTGTCATGACGAGCTTCGGATTCTGTAGCGTCATGTTATACAGGAGCGCCTTCTTGGTGTTGTATTGAGCTTTAGAGGCGTTTGTAATGCTTCTGGATGTGGGCTATAAATTAGATGGAGTAACTATTTCCCAGTGTGGTGTACTGCAAATAGAACCTGTGATTGCAAGCCTGACAGATCGGGCAGTCTGTGCTTCACTAGTTTGTCACAGTCATCTAGTGTGCAATTCAATAACTCTGGACGTGGATTGGTCAATTTATGACGTGCCCCGCAGGTTCGAAGTTAGAGTATACAAAGATGATTTTTCCATGAGGAGGAGCTTGTTGCAGGAGATACGTCGCTTTGTGAGTTTCATCACCCGGTCACAGGTCTTTGAATCACTGATCTGGCTCCATGTGGCTGGGGCACGTGCCACAGAAACATTTGAAACACAGGTATAAGAGGTTTAAAACAAACTCTTGCCCCAATTATTGAAGGGGCTGTCCACTTTAACAAATAAGTGATATTGGTAAGTAAAAGTTATATTTTCCAACATACGTGTGTCTATTCCTCGTGTTTCTAGGACTATTTGCAGCTCTGTTTTGTGATCGCAATAATCTGTGTGACGCTATATAAATAGGGAATCTAGTATATAATTAGGTTTCTGTTGGTCCTTCTAGAGAAATTTTCTATGTGTTTACTTCACTGGAGTAGAAATCTCGTCCATTGTCTGTGTGACACGCGATGCATGAAACCATTAGTATTTGAGAGTAAGGGTGGGTCACACGTGGCGTATTTGAACCCCCCATGGTTTGAGTCATGCAGTTTCATCCGTTAAACAAAACGATGAGCCGTGTTTTTCCGGATAAATAATGGATCCGCGTTTAATAAAAAAAAAAAAGCCTGCTATTATTAAAGACTGTACAACATTGACTTAAAATGGGTGTTCAAAAAAGCCACTTGTACACCACCCTAAAGAACTGTTGATATAATGGACTCATGCGACCTGCATGTCCATCTCGCCACCAGGACAGATTTCTATCCACTGGATAGAAAGACACAGAAGCTTTTTAGCAGAACACCAGCAGAGATTCAGAAAACAGTGAAAATTGATACAATTTTCCAATATACTTGTCTTTATCTTTTCATTACACAATCAATATGACATTATTCGTGGACAAACCCCTTTAAGCCCTTTGTGCCACAGTTTTCGGTCTGAACTACCTTGTACTAGAGAGAACGTTTAATTTAACTCTTCAGATTGCCTTTATAAGTGTCGGCCAGTTTGGTGTCGTGGCTTCATCTTTTGCGAGCAGTGCAGGGAGTGCCAGATTCATTAAACCGGGCGCCACATTTCGGACAGTTTCACCGCTGCACTCTCTACAGGCAAAATACACAATGTGGCCTACTATGTAAGAAGAGGGCTCTGCCGTTGGGTTGTACACGTTATGTTCTGCATCACTGAGGCTGTATAACATGGTTCCTAAGAGTTGAGGTGTGTATTAGATGAAGCGCGCAGTTGTGCATAGAGCAGTATTACAGTAGTTAAGCTCGTGGGTGTACGTGCAGTATTGGGTCCTTTCTCTCAGCATTTTATATTGAATTGCGCTCGGTCTGAACTCTGACACACATATTGCTTTTTTTAGTTATAGTTATTTTCTTTTTTTTTTTCCACTGACTACTGCATACACAGAGAAAAACACAGCATTCCGACTCGATGTCCAGTGAAGTTGAGTTTATGGTAGAGTAAATGTTTAAAGCTGCTTCGTCACTTCTGCTGACTCGCATAGGTGAAATGTGTTACAATTGAGAGTGATCAATTTAGTTTATCAACTTTTCAGTTTTATGGATGGGTTAAAGGGAACATCTATATTTCTAGGAGAAAAGAAAAGTAAGGTGTATCGGCTCACCCCATGTAGCAGCAGCTTGTGCTCGATGCGTGAAATCAGGCCAGGTCACGGAATGTTTCCCCCACTGGTCCGGCAATCACACGTGAATGCTTCAGATGAAGGAAAACGGAAGGAAAAAAGGGTCGGGAATCGCCGTCAGCCATACAAGAATGTCCAAGGGTAAAACGACTTCTTAAAAAAAGTATTCCAAAAAGGTTTATTCAACAAATAAAAAACATCACTATCCCCCATGCTAGGTATGGACACATAGGCAGCAGACAAAAGAAACACAGCACAGTGTGTGGAGGTAACGCGTTTCGGACTTTGAGCGTCTAGTCCTTAACATCCTGTCCGTACTACTACTACTGCGTCTTGGATGAAAACCAGATGCATTTACTGACCTTGTCCCTCAGCAATTATTCACCTCCTTAATTTTTACCTTCGTGAACCTTCCTAAATGTTTGTGCTTACTACAAGGCCCATTAAATGGTTTGCTGTAAGCTACGCAGCATTGATACTTTATTATTATGTATCTCTATTGAATTTATGAGTCCAATGTGTAGGGTGTAGAAGTTGTAGACTAAGATGTTCTGCCTGATACCGTGCTCATGAGAAAGGTGCTAGTGGCCAACAAACAAGGAAAATGTTTACTTTTTGTATGGGGTAATGAGTCTTTGGCATTTCTATATTTGATGCTAGTAGATATACCTTTGTTTGTGTCTTCCAGGTTAGGGGTGTCTGGCTGCTGCTCAGCTTCTCCTTGCTCTATAAAGCCACTGCATTCTACGTCCCTGGTGTAGCACCAATAAATTTTCGCCAAAATGATCCTGTAGATATAAAGGTAAGTGAGTGTCTGCCATCAAGATTTTGTGGTAACAAATAACTGGTGGGTGGTCAACTGTTACCTGCCAACCCATCTCCTCTGCAGGCTGTGAAGCTGACCAGCTCCCGGACTCAGCTGCCATATGAATATTACTCCCTTCCGTTCTGCCGGCCACCACAGGTCACCTACAAGGCGGAAAATCTGGGTAAGCGTCAATGTGGTTAAGTATGTGTTACAATGTGGTCACCTTAGGGTAGGTGCCCCTCGTGCAGTCCTAGGTTTGTAACTAAATATTCTAATTAGTTCAAAGAATTTGGGCACTACAGTTTTGTTTCGTAAAAGCTACTTACCAGTTCCCTGGAAATAACCAGAATCCGTTTTTAAGCTATAAATTTACATTATAAATTATATTGAAATATACACAAGTGCCCCCTCAAAACAATGTAATTTTTAAAGCGGACAACCTAACAATTTCACTTATCTTAATAAACTGTTGAATCACCTTCATGCACCTTTGTGACAAACAGGCAAAACAAGAACAAACATGCATATAAACATTGGTTAGGAACCAGGACATCTTCTATAATGAAATGCACATTCTAGTTTTATGTGGCCCTATATCTGAACTGGTCTTTGTAAAGGCAACAAATTGGCCCCCTTACAACAGATATAGAGAATTGAATGGGGGGTTGTAAAGGATTGTACTGGCATACCAGCCTAGATAAAGTCAGAAATTCGTTAGCCGTAGCCTGCAGCAGGTACTGGCGCAGCTCATTGCACAATTCCACACTGGACACAGCCCGGAGTAGAATTCTGTTACTGCCCCTATCATTGTAGGTACTTAAGACAATTATAGTAATATCTGAGGCCTAGCCTTACATCAACAGCCTGCAACCGATGTAGAACCTCATGTGACCTGAGCTGCGCTCACATGACTTTCCATTGCAGCCGCAACGTGGCTCGGCAGGGGAGGAGGGGGCGGCACTGTATTGCTGCAATCCTGCGCTGAAAGGCCGGCAGCCAGGCACCCAGCCGGCAAAAAAACACCAAGCGTATTTCTACACATGGTGTTTTTTTTGGGGGGTGGGGGGAGGAGTAAATGAGCCTCTACAAGTGTCTTTGAGGCGTTATCCCTATTTCTGTGTGTGTAGTGTCCCCATAAACAAGCATCCAGCTTTGCTTTTATCTCCTCGCACTTTTTCCCATCCAAAAACAAAAAGCGAATTACTGAATGATAACTCCCCTCCTCCCTCCTAGGAGAGATTCACAAAACACGTCTTACTCAAATGGATTGAATAGGTTAGTGTTTGATTGGCAGCCATTAGTAAGACGTGTTTTGTGATTCCTCTCTAAGAGGAAGAAGGGCAGTATCATTCAGTAATTCGCTTTTTGTTTTTGGTATGGGAAAAAGTGCGAGGAGATCAAAAGCAAAGCGGATGCTGTTTATGGGGACAACATACACACACAGAACATGGGATAACGCTCAAAGACACTTGTAGAGGTCTCATTACTCCTCCCCCCACCCCCCAAAAAAAAACACCATGTGTAGAAACAAGCTGGTGTTTTTTTGCCGCTGGGTGCCTGGCTGCCGCTTTCGCGCAGGATTGGCGCAATACAGTGCCGCCCCCCCTCCCTGCCGAGCCACGTCGGCGTAAGCCTCTGGAAGTTCATGTGAGCAGCAGTCAGTGTACACATGAGGTTCTACATCGGTTGCAGGCTGTTGATGTAAGGTCTAGGCCTCAGTATTTACTATAATTGTCTAAGTACCTACAATGATAGGGGCAGTAACACAGAATTCTACTCCGGGCTGGTCCAGTGTGGAATTGTGCAATGAGTGCGCCAGTACCTGCTGCAGGCTACGGCTAAGAATTTCGACTTTATCTAGGCTGGTATGCCAGTACAATCCTTACACCCCCCTTCAATTCTCGTATTCTGTTGTAAGGGGGCCAATTTGTTGCCTTTACAAGACCAGTTCAATATAGGGCCACATAAAACTAGAATGTGCCTTTCATTATAGAAGATGTCCTGGTTCTAACAATGTTTATATGCATGTTTGTTCTTGTTTTGCCTGTTTGTCACAAGGTGCATGAAGTGATTCAACCAGTTTATTAAGATAAGTGAATTGTTAGGTTGTCCGCTTTAAAATTACATTGTTTTGAGGGGATCACTTGTGTATATTTTTCAATATATTAGATAATGTAAATTTATAGCTTAAAAACAGATTCGTATTTCAAGGGAACTGGTAAGTAGCTTTACGAAAACAAAACTGTAGGGCCCAAATTCTTTGAACTAATTAGTATATTAGGTACAAACCTAGGACTGCACGAGGGGCACCTACCCTAAGGTGACCACATGTAACACGAGTTAACTTAACAAATATGACAAGCACATTGTGCACTTACCCAGATTTTCCGCCTTGTAGGTGACCTGTGGTGGCCGGCAGAACGGAAGGAGTAATATTCATATGGAGCTTGATCGCGGGAGCTGGTCAGTCTTCACAGCCTGACAGAGGGAGATGGTTGGCAGGTAACAGTTGACCACCCACCATTATTTGTTACCAACAAATCTTGATGGCAGACACTCACTTACCTTTATAGTACAGGATCTTTTGGCGAAAATTTATTGGTCTACACCTGGGGACGTAGAATGCAGTGGCTTATAGAGCAAGGAGAAGCTGACACGCAGCCAGACACCCTAACCTGGAAGACAACAAACAGGATATCTACTAGCATAAATATAGAAATGCCAAAGACTCATTACCCCATACAACACAGTAACACATTTCCTTGTTTGTTGGGCACTAGCACCTTTCCCATGAGCCCGGTATCAGGATGAACATCTTAGTTCTACAAATTCTACACCCTACAACATGGACTCATAAATTCAATAGAGTACATATATAAAGTATCAATGCTGCAGTAGGCATTACACAAACCATTTAATGGACTTGTATGTAAGCACAAACATTTAGGAAGTTCAGCTGAGGGTAAAAATTAAGGAGGTTAATGCCTGAGACAAGGTCAGAAAATGCTTGTTTTCATCAGACGCAGAATATAGTAGTACGGACAGGATGTTAAGGACTAGCACGCTTAAAGTCCGAAACGCTTACCTCCACCAACTGTGCTGTGTTTCTTTTGTCTTGCCTGCCTATGTGTCCATACCTAGCATGGGGTCATATGTTTTTACTTTGTTGAATAAACCGCCAACCATTTATTGTGGGGGGGGGTGAAATAAACCTTTTTTTTTAAGAAGTCGTTTTACCCTTGGACATTCTTGTATGGCTGCACGGATTCATCCCGACCCTTTTTTTTCCTTCGTTTTCCTTCATCATGAAGCATTCACTGTGGACTTCCGGACCAGGTGAGGGGAAACATTCCGTGCACCTGGCCTGATTTCACGAATCGAGCACAAGCTTCTGCTACATTGGGGTGAGCCGATACCATTACTTTTCTTTTCTCCACTAGAATATATAATGTTCCCTTTAACCCATCCATAAAACTGAAAAGTTGATAAACTAAATTGATCACCTTCAATCTGTAACACATTTCACCAGGCGAGTCAGCAGAAAGACGACAGCAGCTTTACAACATTTACTCTACCATAAACTCAACTTCACTGGACATCGAGTCGGACCTGCTGTGTTTTTCCTCTGTGTTATGCAGTAGTCAGTGGAAAAAAAAAAAGAAAATAACTGAATAACTAAAGCAAGACAATATGTTGTGTCAGAGGTTCGACCGGACGCAATTCAATTAAAATGCTGAGAGAACGGACCCAATACTGCCGCTAACACCCAGAGCTTAACTAGTATACTGCTCCTATGCACAACTGCGCGCGATTCATCTAATACACACCTCAACTCTTAGGGAACCATGTTATACATGCCTCAGCTGATGCAGAACATAACGTTGTACACACCTCAACGGCAGAGCCCTCTTCTTACATAGTAGCCCACATTGTGTATTTTGCCTGTAGAGAGTGCAGCGTGAAACAGATTCATGAAATGTGGCGCCCGGTCTTAATGAATCTGGCACTCCCTGCACTGCTCCAAAAGATTGAAGCCACAACACAAACTGCGCCCAGACACTTATAAATGGCATCTGAAGCAGTTTAAAAACGTTTCTCTCTAGTACAAGTCGCAGACCGAAAACTGTGGCACAAGGGCTGTAAAGGGGTTGTCACACAATAATCATATTGATTGTGTAATGAAAAAGTATAAGAAAGTATATTGGAAAATTGTATCAATTGTTCACTGTTTTCTGATCTCTGCTGTGTTCTGACATAAAAAGCTTCTGTGTCCTTCTATCCAGTGGATAGAAATCTGTCCTGGTGGCGAGATGGACATGCGGTCCATGAGTCCCAGTTATGATCCTGAACAGTCTATCTAGGGTGGTGTACAAGTGGCTTTTTTGAACCCCATTTTTAAGTCATGTTGCTACAGTTGTTCAAATAGCAGGCTTTTTTTTTTTTATAAACGCAGGACCATTATTTATCCGGACACAATACACGGCTTCGTTTGTGTGTTACGGCTGAAATGCATGAACTCAAACCAGGGGTTTCAACGCCAGTCGTGACACCACCTTACTCTCAAAATACTAATGGTTTCATGCATCGCGTGTCACACAGACAATGGACAGAATTTCTACTCCAGTGAAGAAACAAAGTAAAATTCTCTAGAAGGACAGCAACAGAAACTAATTAATACATAGATCCTATTTATATAGCGTCACAAGATTATTGCATACAAAACAGAGCTGCACAATCAGTCCTAGAAACACGCGAGGAATAAACAACGTAGTTGGAAAATTATAACTTTTACTTACCAATATCACTTTTGTTAAAAGTGGACCAGCCCCTTCAATAATGGGGCAGAGTTTGTTTGTCAAACACCTCTTATACCTGTGTTTAATGTTGCTGTGGCACGTGCCCCAGCCATCATGGACCAGATCAGTGATTCAAAGACCTGTGACTGGGTGATGAAACTCCAAGAGCGACATCTCCTGAAAAGTCCTCCTCATGGAAAAATCATTCTTTGTATACTCTAACTTCGACCTGCGTGGCAAGTCATATAATTGACCTATCCACGTCCAGAGTTATGTGAATTGCATCACTAGAGACGTGACAAACTAGTGAAGCACAGACTGCCCCGATCTGTCAGGCTCAATCACAGTGTTCTATTTGCAGTACACCACCCTGGAAATGTACTCATCGAATTTTATAGCCACACATCCAGAAGCATTACAAAGCCTCTAAAAGCTCAATCAACAACATCAGAAGCGCTCCTTATTGTACAACATGACGCTACAGGACATCGATGCTGTCATGTCAGAAGCAGGTTGCCCTATAACTACTAGGGGCATTAAGGGGCGGATACCAGATCGTGAAACAATGAGAGTGCTATGGTTACCATACAGTTCCGTTCCACCCTCAATCCGATGGTTCGCAACTGTGGGTGTGACCCCCCGGCAGGGTCGAACGACCCAAAACACGAGTGTCGCCTAACCGCCTTTGGAGCCGCGTGTTATTGTGTTTTACGTGCATCGCAGGTCTTGGGTCACCGCACCGTGTGTAACTGTAGTGCGGGGTCACCGCATTACACAAGGTTGAGAACCAACTGGCCCAGATACTCCTTCACTATTTATTGGCGGGATTATAATGGAGACACTTGCCTCTGTTATTGTATAATGGAGGACATACTTGTTCTTTATGTTCGCAACCTCGAATACACGTCCTATGGAATAACTTGAGGTGTGCACTTGGCAATAGTCGGGGTCTGAGCGTTCAGTTAATGTAAAGGTGGCTCCTTATATGTGCGGGGAGGGTGATGCTGGACTGTTCACTGTAACACGTCTTGGAGGTTCAAGGCCCCCAATCTTAAAGAGGAGGCGTCTTATATGATAACTGTGGAGATATATGGGAGCTGTATAATAGGTCGGGCTCTGGTGTTGGTGTACCCAATAATAGAAGGGGGGTTGTAGAGATCCCCACCTTCCGGGATCTCAGGTCCCTCAGCTCCATTTCGGTCGCGCTCGATCACCTCCATTGATTTCTGACCGGACGCTGTATCAACCGGGACAGTCGTTTACCGCCAACCTACATTTATACCCCCCCAGTAACACCCACACAAAGGAGCAAACCTGACACTCAACACTTACCGCAACGGTCCGGCCATCTTGGATCCACGTGTCCTGCCCTGGACGTCGGCGGAGAGTGCCAGTTCCCCTTGCCTACCGGTGGTTTATTACCATGGAAAACGGCCTCCGGCCTGAATGGTTGATAAATTTATAACATGAGTTGACTCCGGAGTACATCTTACTAGACGTCCACATGACAGAACGGAGTTATTTTTGGTTAGTGCAGATGTTCCGGGTGATGCGTTGCGCTGACTTTTCTGACCTTTACCTGCACCATGAAGCGGGCCATTGTCCTGTCGGGCTATCACGACGATTCTTCTGGCCGAGCGCGGCTCGATCTGTTATCTGGTAGTGTAATGGCCCCGTCCCCACTGCGAAGTGGATCTTTTTTGATGCGAGAATCTGGCATCAACACTCGACAACTCAAGCTGTCGTGAAAACCGCACAAGCCCGAACGCGCACGCGCGGGAGTGAACTGACCAGTGAAGTTTCACTCCAGCCCTGGTGCAGCGTAGCTGCGTTCCCGGCAGCTTGCGTTGCGAGTGTGATGCGAAGTTATCGCAATCACACTCGCAAGTGGGAACGGCCCCTCAAAGACACTGCAAGGAGATAACCCCTTAAGACGGGAGGTTTTTTTTGGCTAATTTCTCGCTCCTCCAACATTCAAAATTCCTACTTTTTTCATTTTTTTTCCTTGTACAGCCCTGGTGGGCTTATTTTGTCGGTAACACAATTTTTGCTTTCCCGTAATGTTATTTGATTTTAACATGCGTGGTAACTGCGAGACTGAAAAAAAAATTCAAATGGAAAATTTGAAAAAAAAACAGCGCACTGGTCACGTTTCTGTGGGCTCAGTTTTTACGACTTTCCCACTCTTCGCCTCCAAATAACACGGCCTACTTTATCTTTTGGTTCGGTGCGATACGCGGTGATACATAACCATTCTATACGTTTTAGTGTGTTTTATACACTTTCAAACATTACCGAAGTGGGTGCAAAAAGGAACAAGAAACATTTTTGCCATCTTCTGCGCTAATAACTTTTTCGGAAAACTTTGGCGCAGGATTGGTGTGAGGGGGAATTTTTTTGCAAATACTAGGCGATTTTCATTGACTGACCATTTTGTTGACGTCTGTGCGACATTTTCGAATTCATTTTTTATTTCTTTTTTTATGTTATTAAAAAGGTTGAAAGTCGCATTTCGGACATTTGGCGCCCGATTTCCTCCTTCCCGGAGGTCACGCGTTCGTACAACCGTTTTTAGTATTTGTGATAGACGGGATGTGTAGTGAGCACGAAGGTGCGCAGATAAGCGAGTATAAACACATCACCGCTTTTTAGTGCTGGGTGGACTTCTTGTGGATTATGTTATATGATGTTTTAATAAGATTCCGTTCTAGAGGGAACAGGGGTGATTTGAACTTTTTTATATTTTATTAATTTTTTTTCTTTTTTTAAACTTTTTTTTCTTTTTTCTTTCTATTCTATCCTTTTAGACCACTCTAGGGTAACTTAACCCTAATGGTTCAGCATCGTCTTGCTACCGATATACTGCAAAACTTCGTATATGCAAATGTGGCATTTTTGCAGCACCTTCAGTTACAATGGAGCCACTGGCAATTGTACGAATCTGCAGCTGGAAGATAGCCTCGTGTCAAAGAGACACGGGCTGACATGGCAACGACTCGCCGCCAACCCCGATGACGTTCGGAGGACGGGGATCGAAAAAAAGATGCGGACGCCCGACGACGCCGCCGTCTTTAAATGCTGCCGTGCGAATTTTGCCGGCGGCAAAGGCGGGGGGTTAATAGCGCTCTATCAAGGTTGATAGCACCGGACCGCGGTTATTAGTCGGTGGGGGTTTTTGTTCATTATGCAAAAACCCCCACTCTTGTATGAAGAGGACTAGCTCGTGAGCCCTCTTCATACTCCCTAACCCCTCTGGCTCGTCGAACTACGTGCGTCAGAGCGTTAAGGGTTAAATCAACTGTAGATTATTATATTAATATGAGGCAGTCGATGGTTATCTCTAAAAATAGGACAGTGAATGATTATATGGGAGACAATGACATCTGATGAGCATTCTCTGGCTGGGAATTTTAATAAGGCGGTTTGTCTGTGGCTGCAATCCTAAGGCCGCTGCAACATTCATACGCCACAGGGGTATGGTCTGCATTAGCTTTTGTAGAAACATAGAGGACTGTGATTTTCTATGTGTGCACTTTTGGCACCTTTATTCTTATTGTTATGATCAGGCTGAGAGATTTCTTGGGATTATAATAGTCACTTTTTTACTCCAGTGATTGGAACAATAGGGGCATTTCGGTGTACCCTACACCAGGTCAATGTAACATTGTTTTGGTATGTATAATCATGGGTATGTGCCAATCACCCTACGGAGGCGACGTGTGTCCCACCGCCCAGTGACTACCTCCGCTCAGTGGAGGCGCTCTTGCGGCGCGCCCTCTATGAGGCGACGTCCTGCGGCCGAACCTATATGAGGGAGCTGGGACGTCTGTGAGGCGACTTGCGACGCCCTTATGAGGCGACGTCTCGGTCGGACCTCGTAGTGAGGCGACGTCTGTGGCCTGGCCCTCTAACTGAAGGCGAGTTACTGTGGCCAGTCCCTGAAGACCAGATATGTACAAACTTTAAACAACAAGTGTGTCTCATAGTTGGATCAGTCTGCGATTTGTTTTGCCGTCATTTGATAGATGACAGCACACGATGATAACGCCAACTTCCCTCAGGAACACCCTCTGTTGTCAAGTACGGGTACTTATTGAACCGCCCTCGTATTGTGGTCGTTATATGTAGCCAATTTTTTTTTTTTAAGCCACCTGAAATTGTTGTTTTTCGTTTTTAAAGGGCAAAGCCATCTAGCTCATGTAACGTAGTGAATGTTGCATAATTCCTTGCATTTTCTTCATTATTAGGTGAAGTCCTACGAGGTGACCGAATTGTTAACACCCCCTTCAAGGTGCTTATGAACAATAACAAGAAATGTGAGATTTTATGTAACACTCCCAGCAGCCCCCTGGTGCTAAAATTGGAAGAGAGCAAATTGATAGCAGAGCGGATACAGGAGGATTACTACGTACACTTGTGAGTCCATGATCTTTCATCTTTATCACTTTTTGGTGACTTCGATGCTGTTATGTTATATGGACATATCTAGTGTAGGCCTGATGACTCGCATTGATCCCACATCTGGAGATGGAAGCAGTGTAGATGTCTTTTAAGGGCTAATAATCTTTTATTCGTCTTGCATTGTTTTTTTCTTATATTTCTGTACTTGTCCTGTGAATTATAATCACTTTTTTTAAATTTACCTGAATTCAGAATTGCAGATAATCTTCCAGTGGCCACCAGGCTGGATGTCCACCTCGGCCATGATGAGGATGATGAGAAAAAGGAGCGAAATGTTCAGTTTGAGCATGGCTATAGACTGGGCTTCACAGACAATAACAAGGTGATGTACTTATTATAGGGGTGCCTGATCCCGGGTTATGATATGGAGACATCCCTTAACAATGCAACAAATTCTTCTTTCAGATTTACATTCACAATCACCTATCATTCTATTTGTACTTCCATCGGGAGGAGGTTGAAGAAAACCAAGAGCCCTCATTTAGAGTTGTGAGGTTTGAGGTCATCCCACAGAGCATCAAAATGGAAGGTAATGATAGTGGTATATATCTACCTACATATACACTACCGCTCAATAGTTTGGGGTCACCCAGAGAATTTTGTGTTTTCCCTGAAAACCTCATACTTTTTTTTTTCTTTTTTTTTTAATGAGTTGCAAAATGAATAGAAAATATAGTTCAGACATTGACATGGTTTGAAATATTTTTTTCTCATTTTAGTATTCTAGCTGTAAATTTGCTAAGGTTATCTCGAGAAATTTCACCCCATGCTTCCAGAAGCCCCTCCCACAAGTTGGATTGGCTTGATTGGCAGTCTTTGCGTATTGGCAAGCTCCTCCCACAACAGCTCAATGGGGTTGGGATCTGGTGACTGGGCT